>JAAVTG010000319.1:0-73018 GCA_011947345.1 Phytophthora quininea
TGTCCGAGACTGCCGATCCTTCAATGTCGTTGGAAGTCATCGAGCGCGGCGATGAGCTGTCTGATGAAGCGGTCGAGCTCTCGGTGTATTGCGTCACAGCCTGCATCGGCTGGTCGCGCTCCATCGACGCTAACTTGCGCGCACGGTCAGCCGCAGCGCGCTTGGTACGCAGTATCCGGCGGTATCGAAAGCGGCACTGCAGCATGCGCACCACACACACGAACCGGACGAACTTCTTGCGCTGCACCACCGTGCGGATAAAGCCCTGCACTTTACCAGCATTCCTCCTCCGTATGGCCATAATTTGACGGCGTCGACGCTGCTTGTGAAGCTTCTTGTAGCGGAATCGCCTCTGCAGAGTCACAACTGCATGGCGATAGCGCAGATAACGACTTCGAGACGTCGCACACAGCACAGCATGATAGATCATGAGCATGTGTCGACGCAGACGCTGCGAGCGCATGTCCTCCAGGAACTCATAGGTCGGCTTCTTCATGAAGATCTTCGAGTATCCCATTTGGACTCCTACCGATATGCATTTGGTGGCAAACTGGCCTTGGTCCGAGCGCTCGCAAGCTCCCTGTGGGTTGGGCGTGTCGCTTTCCTGCGGCAGCTTATCAAGCAGCCCCTTCAATAGCTCCTTGGCCTCGGCAGTGATGACCTCCATACCAGCATCCGAATCGGGGTCCGGCAGACCGAACGAGGTGGTCTGCTTCTTTGCGAGCAGCGGGTTTTTCGACCGCTTGAGACTAAAGTAGCGCGCGACAAACTCGTCGTGCGGTAATCGGATGGGATATCCTGCGCGCGAGACTCGAACGGCTTCCATCACACCATTGCATCGCAGCTGGTTGAGAACGCGTTCGCGCTCGTAGATACTCGCCTTGCACAAGTCATTGGGCTTTAGACATCTCACGTAGTGTGGGTTGGTCTGCTGGAGGGTCTCCAGCAATGTCGTCAGCTGCTCTTTGAACTGCAATCCGACGCTGGCGCCGCGGTGCTTGCTGGTTTGAGCACGTTGTCGTGGCGACGATTTGGCTCGGTCGCGAGCCGCCGATGCCTTCGCAAAGTGTGCGTGTGAAACTTCCTTCCCGTGTAGAGTACACGAGCATATCCACAGCCTCTTGGTGAAGCGAATCCTTGTTCTTCTCGAGGAACCCGTCTGAGGAGTACTCGACGTGTCCTGCGTAGTGCACGATCGTGAACAGACCACGTGCTCTCTGAATACGTGACGCCTCAAAACGCGGGTGCGTGCCGCACGCACGGTAGAGTTTTGATGCCAATGTGGTGTCGCTTCCTTTTGGCATCACGCACTCCTCGTCGATAAGAGAAAGGATGCCAGTTGGTCGCTGAGAAATAAGGTTGACGCAGTCCTGGTTATCACAGAACTCGACGTACTTCCAGTCCACACCCTGTGCCTCGTACTCACGTTGCTCCGCCTTGAACACGTAGTCGTTAAACTGCTGCTGCAGCGTTTCGTTCGCAAAGTTGATACAAAGCTGCTCGAACGAGTTCTTGGGAACACCTCAAAGCCGAAAATGTCGAGGATACCAATAAAGTGAAGTCCGCCCTTGGCGATTTGGCTGTCGTCCATCTTGAGGAAGTGGTTGATTTTCTTCACCATCCAGTCGAACAAGCGGCCGTAAAGTGCCTTGGCAAGCGCATCGCGGGCGTTGTTGGCCTGCGCTGCAGAGAGTTTCATGCTCACAAAGTCGGTACCTGCGCGAATCCTGCGCACACTTAGCGCGCGCTCAAGCTTGGTAGCGTCTACTGCCATGAGGCTTGCAGCTGCGTCGCGTGACCAAATGCAGCTCGTTGCCAAATCTGATTTTCCAGCACCCGGGCCCATGGACTGGCCTAACCTGTCGCTGTTCTCGTCGTGCTCGAAAGATAAGTTACCAATATGCATGAGCGCAGCAAGAATGTCAAAGATTCCGGCGCGTTCGGCAGGGGTGAAGCCCACAACCTCCATAGCGTCCATGACACGTCGGAACATGTCTGCGTCCTTGACGCCGTCCCGACGCTGGTAGCACTCGCTCTGGTTCAGATAGCGATAGTGCAGAAATTGCTTCATGGACTCACCGACATCGCCATGGTCTCCAGGCGGCATCATGTGGCCCTTCGGTGGGTCCAAGCACCAACGTTTACGAGCTGCGGGGGCAGCTCCAATTGCCATTTCGTAAAAGATGTGGTAGTTGCGCTCGCCCTTGGACTGCGATACCAGTCGCACCTTCTCGAGCAAATACGTCTGAATACTGGCGCCCGTCAACCGCCCTCCGCTGGTGAAGTGCAGTTTGATAAACTTGCCGAATCGACTCGAGTTGTCGTTGCGCAGCGTGCGTGCGTTGCCGAACGACTCGAGCAAGATGTTCGTCTGCAGCACCTTGGCCGCAATGCCCTCCACACTCTTTCCGGCCACCGACGCCGCCAAATTGTTCGCGCCTGCCTGTGCGAGATACTCCATCAAGAACTTGGTGCTCTCGGTTTTGCCACTGCCACTTTCTCCACTCACGAGGATGCTCTGGTCGCTCATGACACCGTTCAAGCCGAGCATCATGGCCTTGTAGGCTTCGCCTGCCACTTTGTAAATGTGCGGGGAAGCGGTTCGCCGCCCTGTTCCGCATGGTGCTGCTACGCAGTTCAAAAGACTGCAAGTACTTGGCCATCGTGTTGGTGTCGTAGATGCTGGCGATCTTCTGGAACGGGTTGACGGCCAGCAGGATGGCGCCCGTGTTGGTATAGATCTTTTGCTGGGCGAAGCGCGTCTCCAGCGCCTTGAGGATCGTCGCCTCGTTGAGCTCCACGAGCGCCGTGAGGTCGTCCACGTCGAACTGCTTGGCGAGCTGGCCGTCGGCCAGGCGCACGTCCTCTGCGTCCTGCATGGGGTCCTCCGGCACGCCGCGCTCGACGACGGCGCCGTCCTGGAACTTGATGACCACGACGGCGCCCGAGGCCTCGATGGGGCTCACGTAGCGGTCGATGACCGTGCCGCGCGCCCACTGCTGCGGCGCCAGCTGCACTTCCACCTCGGCGCCCACGTCCATGGCTCTAGGATTTCGAACACTGTCAAGACTCGAAGCAGCAGCAACAGCAACAGCGCTCGCTAAAATGGGACGTCGGGGATGCGCTTCGAAGTCTGCCTTGGCGGCCGTTATTTGGCCTGTGCGGGAGTGCCAAGGGAGAGTCAGTCGCGAAATTACGTTGACCTGTGTGCCATGTTTCTGGCACAATTCAGGGCTGGGGGTACGACCAGACACGATGGCACAAAGCCAGGACGAATCGTCCTCAACAAACACTAAAACCCAGCCTTTAAAGACTGCTGCGTATGCGTGTTCTGGAGTTTTGTAACGGAAACTGTGCTCCCGCAATTGCGACGCGTCGCTTCGTGTGCATTTTCAAAGTGACTTGGCGCTTGTATGAACTTGCCCCCATATCGCCGCCGACTCCAGACGGTTGCTGAGAAGCAACCGTGTGTGGCCCCCGTGTCAAATGCAACGGCGCGCTGGTGGCCCCAACGACTTTGCCGAAACGGCAGCAAGTCAGTCCGTCAGCACGGAGAAGTGCCGAGCAGCTCTGGTCCGCCATGGAGAGCACGGCCAAAATTTCCTACCGAAAAGCGTGTCGAATCGCGGGTCCAAAATCCACAACTTGACCAAAGCTGGTTATCTCGGCGCGTGTGCCGCTCAGATCGTCGACGATAAAGAGTTGGCTACCGAGGATTTGAGCTGCCGATCCGAGGCCCAATTTCACATCGCACTTCAACACGGATGCTTACCAGCGAGCGTCTTTACATGCCTTGGGGGCTGCATTTCCCATTGTGTTGTCCTCTAAAAAAATACCCTATTGTGTCGTGACAGTTGCCGACGATGGCGCCGACTTCTTCTTCTTCTTCTTGCCGCGCTTGATGAGCTCTTTCTCGCGAGGAACCAGCCGCAGCTCTCGCACGGTGGTCAAAAACGCATAGAGCAGCGAGCCCAGCGTGTCGTGAGTGAGGACGCGGACGTCGCGAACGCATCGATGGTGATCCGCCGGCCGCCGTGCGCCACGAACGCCGCAAACGAGAAGAGATGGTGCTACCGCCGACGATGTGTTGACGATCACTTGGCCGTCAGCTTGGATTACTCGAGTTACCTCTAAGACCATTGCGTGCTTGTCGACCCGGAACTCTGCTTTGCTACAATGTAGAAACAAACAAACAAAACACCAATAAATGAGCTCGGGAGTCCAAAGCCACAGCGATCGTCGCACACAAACACCCGTGACTTACACGACTTGTAGAAGAATTTGCACACTCTGAAGCTCCGTCGCCGTCATGGGGGCTGGCTGCAGCAGAACGCTGGATAAATAGAGCGCGAACTGCGCGATCGAGTCGACGGGAGGTTCGTCCGAGTCGATGGTCCACGGGGTGCTTTTATTGCGCCGCTCACGGTGGTACTTTTGAATGAGCACGAACAGGAACACGGGGAACGGTCGATGTGTCTTTGCCTCGAACTCTGCTTCTACTGCGCAACAACGAGGCCCGAACCGAGACAGACACAACAGTTGCATACACAAATCAATATACCGCCCGAGATCCAGCTAAGCACAGCAAAAAGCAAAACAAAAAAAAAAACTCTAAGACTACTAACCTGCGTCGTTGATATCTGCAAGTGTGGGGGCAGCCAGTGGTCCTGACTCCGCCATGTCCTTCTTCACACGCTCGTTGATCTCGAGCATGGCTGTTCGGAGCTGAGCAAATGTCGCCACGTACTGCCGTGCTAGCCACTGGAAGTGGAAAGCCTGCCGCCGCACCTGGTCCCCTGATCGAGCGACTCCATCCCCACCAAACTGTTTCTCCGTCGATTGGAAAGGAACTCGAAATGTGACGGGTCGTCTTCCAGTCGGCGCACGCCTGGGAACTTGTACCGCATCACGTCCGTCGGCAGCTCTCGAAAAATCTCGTCAACCGCGTCGTATCGCGACTGCAATCCTTCTGCAATCGCCCTCAATCGATTCACATCCAGCGAGCTGAAGCGCGCTCCTTTCCTGGCCCCGCACATCATGAGTATCTGTAGACAACGTTCATCATCTACATAAAGATCTGCATTTCCTCCACCCCAAAGCTCGCAAGACACGCTGCGTACATCGTTGAGCACGTGCAGATAGATCCGCTCCGTGGCGCTGCTGAGGTTCAAGGCCTCGCTCTCCTCCGCCGTGGGCTTGTGGTAGCGCAGGCCGTCGATGAAGCGCAGCATCTGCGTGGGCGGCTTCACGTCGTACGCCGAGTCGTCAAAGTTCTGCCATAAAATTCTCCACAGTTTAGCACACTCAACCAGCCTCCACAGACCTCTACAGTCGCCACAGATGACGCACCTCGAAAATAGGACGCTTGACCACTCTGCGCAGCGCCACGTCGGGCAGCACGAAGCGTCCGCCGCTAGTGCTGGCGCCCGCCAACTGGAACACGGACGCAGGTCGCGGCGCCGGGAACGGCACGTTGATCTCGTCCGCTGCCAGCGCCGCCGACAGCTCGGCGTTCGGGCCGCTGGCCTCCGCCATGCTGCGATGTGAGGGAGAAGAAGCTGGCCTTTTGTATACAGGCAGGCTATAAACAGATCCGCTTTTTCCGCCAATCCGATCATTGGAGGAAAGACTTCAATTGAAGCGTGTTAACTGAGGGATCTATGGGCCGGACGCTGATCGTCGGCGGTGGGATCACGGGCGCAGCAGTAGCGCGGCTGCTGCAGGAGGCCAAGCAAGCGGCGGCCGATGTGGTGGTCTGGGAGCGCAACAGCATCGTGGGCGGACGAGTCATGGCCAGGTCCTTCTCAAGCAGCGAGATGTCCATGTGGACATGGGCGCGCAGTACTGGACCCCCAAGTCGGAGCTGAACGACGACTGGAGGCGGGAGCTGCTGCAAAGAGGCCACCTGACCACGTTTGCGCAGAGCCAAATCGCCCAAGACCCGTTTCGCAGCTCAGCCACCATGCACTACGTGTCTCCAGAGAGCAAAGGCTTTCGAGCTGTTGTGGAGCACTTGCTGGAAGGTGGGTGAGCAATGGATGAACGATAATGTAGGAGTATTGATGCTACTATATGTGGTAGGCACGACAACGCTGCTGTCGAGTCAGTTGGAGAAGTTCGAGGTGCTCGACGACAAGCGCATCAAAGTGGTGACGAACGAAGGGAAAGAGGACGTTGTCAGCGAGCTGGTGTTGACATGCCCCATTCCAAATGTGAGAAGCTGTGGTAACAGACCTGGTCGAGAACAATGATGACGATTTTGCTGTAGGTGCTGGCGATCCTCAAGAAGAGCAAGACGTTCCAAGTGGACCCTGAGATGATGCGTGCTCTGGAGGGAGTGACCTACTCCCAGCGCTTCGCTGCAGCCTATGTCTTTGACGAGACGTTTGCGCCCCAAGTGCAGGCGTTTGGATGGACAGCAAGTACATTCCCTACGATGAGAGCGACATCATCCGCTTCGTGTGCTGGGACCACCTCAAAAGCAGCAGCAGTCGCAACCGACCTTGATCGTGCACACGTCGGTGGCGTTCGGCTCCACATTCATGGACGACACCTGCCACGACGACGAGATCCTCGCCTCGATCACCAAGTCGTTGCGAAAGCTTATCCCCGCTCCCTCCGAGGAAGACGCTCGACTGCATCGATGGCGGTAAGCGCGCTCACCACGTTGCTGTACTCAATGGCTTTCACTAATCGCGATGTTCTCTGCACAGAATCTCCCAAGTCTCCATGCCGTATCGCAACCCACACAGCACCACCGACGACGAAGATGCGCCGGCAGCTCTGGTGCTGAGCACCCTCGCATCCTTGTGGCCGGAGACAGCTTCCTCGGTTCCGGCATCGACAACTGTCTGCTGTCTGCCACAGCCGCCGTGAAATTGCTCCAGGACCCTGACAGCGCCTTGTGAAGAGAACAAATCCTATGAAAATCCACAGATTGCTGTCGTGAAAAGAACTACTAGTTTCTCAACCAAGAAAACCTTGTCGCACGAGAATTTCGTCAACACCAGCCTAGAAGAACGGGCTTTTGCAAGAAGCGGAGGTTATCGCAAGTTTCTTACAGTTCACACCTTTGATTGCAGAAAGCGAAGGCATAGTCACTTTAGTTGCGGAAAGAGCCCCATGTCATAGGTGCTGTTGCCGGATCGATTTCAGTTGCCAGCGTGTCGTGCGGGACACCGTCCAGTTTACGCTACCATTTTCTTCATGCACTCCGTCAGCAGGAGGATTGAATTCTGGCGTCCAAGTAAGGTACCCGATTCCGCAAAGGGCAACAGTGAAAGCATGAGCACTTCTTCGCAAGCAGAATGTGCAGCTGTAATTCAGTGGTGATCCGTGGGTGTGCACCAGAGTTGGCATAGGGATATAATACTTGGTCTCGCAAAAGTGGCGCTGGGAGGTTTGAAGGACAGCTCACCCTCACAAATGTACCGTCGACGCCACTTGCGATTCCCCACCATGCCAGAAACAACGGTTGGTAAGCGCACAATGAACTGCAGCAGTCTAACAGGGGCACCATAGCTCCTGACACTCATTATGACATCTGAGATGAGTGCACCACGATATCTGCTTTCCGCAACTAAAGTGAACATGCCTCCGCTTTCTGCAATCAACGTTGTGAACTGCACAATAACCTCCGCTTTTTGCAAAACCCGGAAGAACGGCTTCACACAGGACCATAAAGAGTGAGTGGTCCACTTTATCGTGTTACTTGCTAGTGAAAATCAGTCTCGCATCCACTCGGGTTCACTCGCACATACAGGCGGCGCGCATCTCCCGGAGCTCAAAGGTAGGCTGGACGAACTGCTGGTAATTGGCAACACGTCCCACATCTGAAATCGCGATGGTTTGCTCAGGTTACTTGCGCAAGAAGTCTCGCCACGACCGATGGCAGCGACGCTACTTTGAGGCCACCACGCACTACCTCACGTACTACAAGGTGAGCTACCATCTAGTCATCCCCTGCTTGCACGGTATCTGACAAATGGCACTGCACATTACGACCGACAGAACCGAGAGAGTGAGAAACTGCTGGCGTGCATCGATCTGTGGCGTACGCAGACCATCGACTTTAACCCGACGGACACAGACAAGCTCGAGTTCTCCATCGCCATCGGCGACCAGTCGTACCTGCTCAAGGCCGACAGCCAGGACGACGCCGCGCGGTGGGTGCAGGGGCTGCAGGCCCGCCAGCACAAGCCCGAGGGCACGCCGTCCGAGGTCTTCAGTCTGCGTAGCGAGCACATGGACGCCGAGAGCGACGCGTCCAGCGAGTACGGCGGCCGGCGGACCCGAAGACCGTCTTCGGACCACGGATCCGTGTCCAGTCACCGCTCGTCGCTGTCGCGGACGTCCTACGTCGAGCAGAATCCGGTCGTGCCCAATGCAGACGCCATTGCGCGGTCCTCGCTGTCGCACGCGGACGCTCCGAATCCGGTGGTGCCGAACGCCGACGCGATCGCTCGCTCGTCGCTATCGTATGCTGAGGCCCCCAACCCGGTAGTGCCGACAGCCACTTCACCGCAAAAGTATCCGATGGTGAACACGAACCAGCAAGTTGCCAGGTCCACGGTCGCGGGGGCAGGAAAATCCCAGGACGACGAAGGTGCTGCCAACGCGCAGTGCTGCGCACCATGCGTGATCATGTAAATTGCAACGACGTCAGAAACGAGTCGACTTTCTCTTTCCTTTTGACAGTGCTTGCATGCTGAGCTCGAGCTCGGCTCCACTCTCCACTGCCTTTTGTAGACCGTATGAACAACTCGGAGCCGCTGGTCGACTCGTATGAAAAATATAAAAGCAAACGATATGAAAACGATGTTGGTGTTGTACAGCTTGCCGCATAAACTCGAGTTCCGCGTAATCGACCGAGAGCTCTTTCGCAAACGCAACGCAGTCATCGTTTCTCCGAGCCGAAGGAAAACAACCATGACACTGCCACACGACGCGATAATATTCACTGGATGCTACACTCGCGAGGAGACTTGGATCAAGCAACCGGGGATGGCATCTCCACGTACAAGTTTGACGTTTCTGACGGAATATTGTCGCTGCTGGGGACCACATCACAGGGTACCAACCCCATGTACGTTCAAGCGTCGGCGAAGATGTTTTCAAGCGGCAATCGTGTGCTGTACGCGGTCGATTCGGTGGCGGACGACTCCAAAGCCAACCCTGGAACGACAACCGGGTTTGTTTCAGCCATGGATGTGCATTCCGATGGCACACTGAGCTTCTCAACACGCTTGAGACCCACGGCGACTACCCGGTGCACATTTCGCTCAGCCCAAATGAAGATTTTTGGTTGTCTCCAACCACGGCGGGTACCACAGCGGCTCGGTTGTGCTGTATCCTCTCAATGACGATGGCTCGCTTGCTGCTGATACTTTCCTCCAGACGTTCCCAACCGGCAGCAGTATCGCTCCCTTTCGCCAAGAAACAGGTCACATCCACAGTTCAACGTGGCTTAATTCAAAGCACTTGGTCGCTTTAGATGTCGGTAACGATGAACTGCATCAATACGAATTGGACGAAGCCAACCAGAGCCTGAAGAAATTGCAGTCAGCTCGACGTCCGCCTGGATCGGGTCCTCGACATATGGCAGTCCACCCGAATGGCCGGTTTGCCTTCGTCGCGGACGAGATGCAAGCACCGTCGGGGTGCACGTCATCGACCAGAAGACGAAATTGTTGGGGAACAGAGCAGTACAGAACCTCTCGACTTTACCAGACGACTACGACGGTATCTCTGTTGTGGCGGACATCCAGATCACAAGCAGCGGCAGGTTCTTGTACGTGACGAACAGAGGACACGACTCGCTCGCCATTTTCAAGGTCGAGAGCAACGGCAAGTTGAAGCCACTTGGCTGGGAATCCTCGCGCGGAGAGAGACCGTGGAGTCTTGTTATTTACGACAAGTGGCTGGTTGTTGCGAACGGAGACTCTAGCAGTATCAATGTGTTTGAAATCGATGGCGCCACTGGAAAACTCCACTTCACAGGCAACTCGTACAGCCAAACTGCAACTTGTCTGCGAGTTTAGGAAAGTTGCACTATTCTAGTTTTGATATACTTCTAGAATTAAAACTGTTATGAGTAAAATAGAGCCCTTCCACATTTCCGCTCGAACGACAGCAAAGCAGACATGGGGAGCTCTGACGGTGCGTGATCCCTCTCCTTGTGCGTCCCCTACGTCCTCTAACCCCCTCCCGACCTGCAGAGGATGAGCGCAAGAAGCGCTCCATCAACGAGATGTTCGGCGATGAGGACTCGGGTGACTCGGACGACGACCAGATCCCTCGCACGACCACCACCACCACCGCCGACGCTTCTGGGTAATATAACCCATCTAAAACCTATCTAAACCTCTATTCCCTAATTACTTTTTGCTGTAGCTTGTTCGGCTCGGATTCGGAGAGTGACGACGACGAGGAGAAGCCTGCCAAGCGTCCTGCTTCTCCTCCGGTCAAAAGACCCAAGACAGAGCCCAAGGAACAGCGTCGCGAGCAGGACGAGTACGACTCGGGAGATGAGGCTGTAGCCACCAAAGAGGACGACGATTTCATCGATGGAGACGACGATCTGGCCGACGTGCTGGGCGAGTACGCCGAAGACCGTCAACAGTTCGACGACGAGCGGCCTATGGATGAACCGGAGCAGAGCCAGCAACAGAAGGACGACTTCTTCGATCAAACACTTAACTCACTTAAGACTGGCCGTGCCAGAGCCAAACTCAACCTGTCGCCGCAGGAGATGGAGCAGATCACACAAGAAGTGCTCTACCGCATGGATAAGGCCTATGCCGATGATCTGGCCAGCATTGAACAGCGTCGACCGGCGCTGGAGAAGCTCAAATTCCTGGACAATGCGCTGCATGTGCTGCGCAAAGTGCAGTTCCAACCGATGCTGCTGGATTTCGACCTGCTCACGGTTAGTTTTTGTGTTGTTTTGGCAGGATGAGTTGGTGCTGACTGTGGAAAGTAGATTGTGAAGAAGTGGATCCAGCCTCTGGAGGACGGCACGCTGCCCAATGTTGGCTTGCGTACCAAGATGCTCGACATGGTCAGCAAAATGCCAGGTGCATGCAGTGTGCTGTTTGTGAATGTTGATACCGTTACTTAACGTGTTATATGTATTCTACTAGTTTTCAAGGAGCACCTGAAGCGAAGTGGACTGGGTAAGGTGGTGATGCTTTTGATGAAGCACCCACAAGAGGTAAAGTGTTGATTAAAATATTGATGCTCAAGTACCAACTATTGACACATTTGTTGGTCAGACACCGGAGAACAAAGAGCTGTGTCGCAGTTTGGTTGAGCGTTGGAGTCGTTCCGTGTTCAATAAGACGCTGGATTATTCCAAGCTGGCCGAGCTAGAAGCAGAGAAAGCTGAGAATGCGGTCTACCGTCGACGCGAGCGCATGTACGTTTGCTTGGTGCCTTTTAATTCTCTATCTTCTAGACGCTGAGTATATCTGGCGTGGCAGGCGCAAGCAAAGAAAAGAACGAACGTTCTCGTACAAGCGTGGTGGGAATGTCTTCAACCCCAGCACGATTCCAAGCAGGACGTGCTCCCTGGCTCAGAGCGCGCTGAATTACCGGACCAGGTACACTTTGACTTCTTGCTCCGTCCACAGTCCAAGGTGGACATGAACGCGATGCAGTCCAAGAAAGTGGATCCGGACTCGCGGAAGGCGCGTCTGGTCAAACGTATGCAGGAAATTGCTCGCCCCGGCAGGAAGAGCAAGCGCGCCACAGGTGTCAGCATTGAAGGCAGATAAATCAAGCCGTCCATTCGTAGCCAGCTCACCAGCGCTGTGGTGGTTGAGGGCAGGAGTGAACTCGGTCTGGAACCTGTAATTTGTACCTCGTGGGGTAGCTATCGATGGCTTGCATTATGCATACACTACACGCTCCTGTTTCTCGCTTGACCATGGGTTTGTTTATTTTCATATCACCGAGTGCGATGAAGGTGGAGGCTTTGCGACGGCGAAGGTAAGTGAAACACCTTTGAAACGTTCGACGCGGATGCGAGACGACGATATGTGTCTGGTTGTTTGCGTGAAAATAGCAGATAGCACGTTAGTGTCGAGGCGCCGTCATGGTGAGCAAGCAGACGCACCGGCATCATCCTAGCGGTCAAGCTACGGGAGTGAAGAACGCCAGGTGCTGCAGGAATCGGTCGCTGAGAGAAGACGGTACGCCTATGACAAGGGAAGTAAAGCGAGGAAAAGCGTTCAAGATGACAGAAATTAGTGAAGATGAGGAGAGCGACATGGATGACGAAGTCTATGGAGCTGTCCACCAACTTCCTGGTCGCTATGGCAATCAATTGGGCGACCTCACGCCAGACTCTGAGCGTGTACTCCTGCGCCATCCAGCAAAGTTGCAGCGCTCAACCGCGAAATGAAAGTGTTGGAAACCCGCTACTTCCGCACCCGATTACATCTTGAGAAGTCCAATGAAAAGGTGCGACAAAGTGTTTTAGGTTGGTGAAGATCATGTTATGCTAAATATTGGGCTTCCAGAGTGACCAACTTCGTCGAGAGATGAAGAAGGTGATGGACCGCAACGCTAAAATGGAGCGCGAGGTCGTTAAACTTCGGCATTTGGTAGGTGGCCAACAGGATAGACACCTTGAAAGCTCTCGTGCTCACCACTTCATCGTATCTTCAGGTTGACCGTATTCAATCTGAGCGCAAACAACTAGAGCAACAAGCCATTAGCAATCGCGACTACGCCAAGAAGATTGAACATCGCTTTTTCATGGGCACTAAGGGCCAATCACTTGCCCAATGCAACCTAGAGCTCGGTTCAAAGTTGCGTGCAGCTGAGGAAACCCTCAAAAAGCAGACAAAAGCTCTTGAAAAGAGCCAACAGGAAGGCGAAGACGCACGAGAGAAATTGGACATCGTACAACGCGCTTTAGAGACGCGACTCGAAGAGTACGAGCTCAATGGTAGTTTGCACACTGGTCTTCTGTTCGAGATCTCACAACTGCAAGACCATGGCGAGGCTTTAGCCTTGCAGCTCGCCAAAGAGCGGAAACAAGTAGCTGCTTTAGCAATGCAACTGAAAAAGTCTCAAAAGCGAGAAGAAGATCTAGAGGAGGCTCGAACTGTCCGGGAGACGTTTGTCGCAACGATGGAGAAGGAGCGCGCTGCAATTGATGAAAAACTTGCGCAGCTGTCTGGGGACGTGCAAACGGCGGCTTGTGAGAAGCGACTTTGCTTCGTTTCATCCACGAGCAAGCCGAAGCCAAATTTCAGTCAGAGGCAAAGCTAAAAGATGAACAAGCCCAAAGAAGGCAGGAGCTTGAGCGAGCGCAGCATGCGCAGCAGCTGTGGGAGGAAGAGAAACAGCAACTTAAACTTAATGTGCAGGCAGCACAACAAGAAGCGATTAGACAGCGAGATAGCTACGAACAAACATTGTCTACTCTCCAAGAACAGCGCGAGGCGAATACTTTGCTGCGCACACAAGAAGCTGAAATGAAGCTCGGCTTGGAGCGACTCGAGGACGTTCGTAAGAAATGGGAAGACGACTTTCTAGCAGCGAAGGGCGTCTGTCGGGAACTCCAAACTACGGTAGAGCAGCATGAGGAAAGCGGACGGCAACTTCGCTCAGAAATCGATGCACTAGAGACAACACGGCGCGATCTGTTAAGCCAACTCGAAACAAAGCGGACAGAAGAACTAGCGCTTCGTGAAGCGATGGAGAGTGCGCTCCAGGATCTAGCGGCATTGTCACGACAGCGAAATGACGCTGCAAAGGCCATGAGTGAAGCTGTGACGATTAGCGCTTCCTCGCTGGAGGAACAGCAAGCACTTGAACGACAAGTTGAGACACAGCGCTCACAGATCGAAAAACTTAAGAACGCGAAGAATCTGCTGCAGAATGCCATGCTAGAACAACTAGCTGCACTTCGAAAGCAGCTGCATGTGGAACGACGCCAGCGGATCGAAGCAGAGGCTCGACTTAAGCACATGAAGCCTCCATCAGCACCAATAGTTAGTATTCGTTCCGCATCCAGGTCAGCTGAGGTTGTCGATTGGGAGACACCACAGCCATTGCCTCCTCCGTCAGCTCCATCGCCGTCTCCTGCGATGCTGCCCCAGTATCTCTCTACCGGACCAAGGAGCTATCGATCGTCGTCCGACTTGCCGTCTGCATTGCCTTCACCTTCGACATCATTGGCGTCTTCATCATGTTCTGACATTGAAGACGACAGATGTGATGCCTTGGACGATGACTTCAGTCCTGCCAAATCTGCTTCCAGTACGCCTGCTTCAACTCTTCCGTTATCGAGCACCGAAGCAGATTCCGAAGGTGAAGCACATATCTCGCTGCTGGAGCTAGCAGATCAATGACGAACACACATTCTTGTAGACAAACAATAAATATTTTATGACTGAACTAATGGGGCAAAAAGAAAAGCTAAACGTTCTTCCTACATGGAGCACAAGATGTCGCCATGTAAATACCCGACATGCTTGCCTCCCCATGTCAGCATCACATCGAACGGGATCGGCTCCGCTTCGCTGATCACAGGCGAGGCGTGCGCCATCAAATCCGATTCTTTAAGACACAAAACGCCTTGTCCGCCATGACCTTTTTCCGCTTCAATGCTGATGGCAATGTGCACTCCGCCGTTAACAGCTTTCGTGATGGCTGTATGGGTCACACCGTTAGACATCGCCTCTTTCCACGCCGCTGTCCGGAAGTTCGTGTATGCCAATTGCGATTCCTCGTCGTCATCTACACGAGCACTAGACTGGAAGCCGTTCTGGACCAAGTGGGCGACCTCGTAAACCTTACGTTGAAGAGCGTAGACATCTTCTGACGGAAGAGGGAAGATTGTCGAGATACTCACAGGCTCTACGGGGATAAGCTCCAGTCGAGAAGCTGCAAGCGCAGACAGACGGTCATTCGTCATGGACAACTGCTGCGTTCCATTCGGTGCAGTCGTAAAGTCCGAATATTGGATTGGTGCCATCGTCCTCGAGCTGACGTTGCTGGTCGAGCGGATTTTACTGTTTCGTAAGACCCGACCCACGACTTGAGCAATCGAGGACTTCCGTCGCCGCCCGACAGAAACCCGAATGCTATGTCGAGATGACTCGTTGCTGCTGGTCGTGCTGTTGGAGTTAACGCCTCCTCCACGACTGCTTTGACTCCGTCTTCCGGTTGTTCGACTGCTCGAGTGGTTAGACCCATTCCCGCGCCAACGTGTCCCCGTGGATTGTACGATGGAGCCGCCGTCCCTCTCCTCGTACGTCCAGATGTTCGCATCAAGCTTTACTAACTTAATTTTGAACTCATGAACGTCTCTCTTGTCGCGAAGAGCGTGGTTACCTTGTTGTAGATCCGCATGCGCTGCTTCGTCCATGTTGTAGGAGAAGTACCGATCAATCTCCAGCTCGTACAAACTACAGACAGGCTTGTGCGTGGACGTCACAATGTCTTCACATGACCAATAGCCTAAGTTTTTGATCCGCTGCTTTGTGTCGTTCAAGGAATGCGCTAGAATGCGGTCCTTGTACGACGGCGGAGAGTCTCCAACCAGCATCTCTTCGTCGGGTTCGCAGAAGAAATCTCGGCAGGAGCGCTCCCCAACCATCGAGAAGGGGCAGCGACGCCAACTTTACGTGGGAACGACGGCAAAAACTCGATTGCAGGCTCTTCAAAGCCCGTGAAGATCTCTTTGGCTTCAATAGAAGCACGCAACTCATCGAACCGAAGGATTTCCTGCCATTTGCGTGACGTATTCTCAGTGACCAGATCAGATTTGGCCAGGAGATCGCGGATCTTCTTGACATGGCCACGAGCGAGAGGCACAAAGTGGCCACTGGATGTCAGTCGGTCTAGCGCTCGGGGTTTACCGAGTCCTTGGTGGTCGAAATCGTCTGATGCACAAGTCGGGAGCTGGTTGTCTAGGAAAGACGACCAGCTACTGGGAATTTTACTTTCTTGGAGCGATTCATCCCCTTCGGTAATGACAATTGCGACGCTTTCGACATCCTTCTCGCGAATGAATGGCGTTCTCAGAGAAGGAATACTCTCGCGCGACTGCATGAATGGAGCTGGAGACTTCAACATCGTAAATGGGAGGTCGTCCTCACACGAAGTGTAGACTTCCTCATAGATAGCGTCGCTGTTGGACGACCTTGAAGACTCGGCACTGCTTCGATTCCAAGAATCACCCGCATTTTCGATGGGAAGGTGTCCGTGTTGGTCTTTTTGCAGTGGTTCGATGTCCGATCTTCGAACCGCCTTGATCTGTACTTCAATGGCAGCATCCGTCGCGCGTTTCAACGACTCTGCCTTGTACGCTTGGTCGATTGATGCGGCCAGCGTGGACCTCGACATATCGACATCATAGTTTAGATTCCCGGAAAGAATGGTGTGGTGGTACAGGTTCGGGAAATCGACAGCAGCGCGGTCGGCGTCCATGCCGAATGAGTGGACCAGACTGGAAGCGACTGCGTGCTTCGCAAACACATTGTCGTCTGTACGATACAGCCGTTGCGAGCTGTTAGCGAGGAAGTGCTGAGGTTGCACGAGACGAACGCGATGGACGCGTCAAAGTAGCGGATAGGAATCCCCACGACCTCATTGAACGTCTTGCGCTGAGCCCACGTACGGCCGTCAGCTGCGTGAAACTTTACGTTGCCGCTGGAGTCATCTGCGTTATTCACAAACACGATCTGACACACGGACGCCTGCAAAATAAAGACGGCAGCTGTTAGAGACTTGTTACAATGACTCGTCGAATCAAAGGGAGAGAACTTACGTCTTGAACATGGCCCCGCACAGCCGTTCCAGCAATCGAGGTGATGGATCGGTAGGCTGTGGGGTAGTTCACTTGAAGCAGATAGCCTCGAATCACCTGCTCGATCGTTTGCACTTCGACACAATGTTGGAGTGAGAACACGTACAGATCCTTCCCTGCTGGAATCCAGTCTTCGAGGTTGGACGGGCACGGATTCCAGTTCATATCAAACGTCGTGACGAAGATGCTCGCTGTGCCCATGTGATGTCGCTCCTGCTCCCGTAGCCGCACAGAGCTGCGCACCATATCCTCCGAGAGCTTGCTGTTCTTAGTAGACGACCCGCCGTTGCTCACCCACGGCTCACGCACATGCCGCACCACCCAGATGTGAAATTTGCCGTAGATGACGGCGTTAATGAAGCCCTGCAGCGGCACAATGGTCGCGTGCAGCATGTCCAGCGTAAACGACGTCTTCCCTGATAAAGTCGCGTAGGCTCGATCGATCACCGCCGGCAGCCAGCACAGAATAAAGCCCGAGATGTAGACGGTGAGGTTGTGCACCACGGCGTAGTAGGCGTCGTTGGCGTCGTCGTTCTCGTACGTCTTGAGTCTCTTCTTCATGTTGATCTTGACCAGGATCAAGAAGACGCTCATGGCGATTCCTCCGGCGATGACCCAGAAGTACAGCACGCCGATCATCCACCAGAGCTCCTCCGTCGAGTCGTGCTCCACCACGACCCAGCACCAGAGTCCTGCGTCCCCGAACTTGTTGCAGATGATACAAATGGTGGGGATGCCTAAAGTGAACAGCAAGGTCCAGAGGATGTACCATTTGATCTTCTTCATCAGCATTTGCTGGTCCTCGCCCATGCAGACCCAGCGGTAGAGGTTCCAGGCCATGATGAGGTTCCAGAAGATGGGCGCGCCGTCCCCGAAGGTGATGACGAAGGCCTGAATCTTGCAGATGGGAGTCACTGGTTCTCCTGCGTCCTGGTCGAACGTGTCTGTAGGCAGGACGCCGAACGCGCGTCCGGTAGCGCCAAACAGGTCCAGGTACGCGATGATGTGGATGAGCTCCTTGGTCACGTCCAAGTGGTGCGCTGAGGCCGCGTAGACCGAGAGCGACTTGGCCTTAAGCCGTCGCGCGTACCAGTAGCGGCCGATGATGTAGAAGGCGCCGATGATGGACAGCACGGAGGACGTGGCCGACGCCACCGTCTGGTAGTGCTGGTGGCGCCGCTCGGCCCCGACGACGAGTTGCCCATGCTGCCGCAAATCAAGAACTGAATGGCCAGGTTCTTTTTTAGCCGGTGTAAGTTTATTCGATTAGAAAAAGGACAATTGGGGGAATGACTGATGCAGCGAACGAAGCGAAGTCCCACGAACAGTAACTTGCAGCGGAAGCTTGTAGGGATAGCTTGGCAGCATGAATGCTATTGCCGCTAGCAACTGGAGCGATGGTATTGCTAGGACTCGCGGGTTTCGACATCGCATGGCGAGGACAAGCCGGTTTCGCTTCAAGCTCGGCTGTTTGAAGCTTGATGTTGGACCTGTTTTCGTCCAAGGCTTTCCGGTGGAGCAAAACACAGCGAGCGATGAGAATTGGGCGGCGAATGCAGCAGTACGAGAACACTTTGTCGCCTGCGTTTGCCTCGCGTTTGCATGCTGCTGGCGCCGCCGCCTAGAGCTCTGCTATTTGAGCCGGATTCATTCGGAGCAGATTCCGTGCGTTTTTCCTGGGCCCATCTCACTGTTGAGGCCGCAAATCGGCGACGAACACGTGCAACACATCACTTTTCAGCAATCTTTCGAGAACGATTACGTAGGGTTTAGTATACAAATTAAAGTGTAAATAATAACATATTTTTACAATAAAGTCGAATATAAAATATGTGACGTGTGTTGCAGAATTGCTACATATGTAGCCTAATGCACTAGAACATCGTGTAGGCTGGGATAACGTGGTTTACCAATTGATGGCCCACCAGGGCGACTTTAGGCACCAGTAGTCGTACCAAAAAAACTATCTGGCCTGCGCGCCTCGCCATTCCTGCATTGCATTCAAGAGCCTGCGAGCAAAAGTTTAGGCCCATTCGCACTAGAAACGAAATCGGATTGAGGGGGAATTACTCTTCAATGTTAGCAAAGAAAATATGTTATATTACCAACTTATCCAATCATGGACTGCTGCCCTAACATACTAAAACGTATATGAAATCACTCAAGCAACAGCGCTGTCAATGTGGAAATCCGGAGGCGTTAATGATATTTTTGTCACCTGCTGCGTAGCAGGTTGTGCTGATGAGCGTCTATTCTTCCGTGGAGAAGACACTAGCAAAAGCAAGTCTGTAATGCGCATTATCTTCGCAGTAGAATCAACTGTCTTGCGAGAGCTCTACTTCCTGGCTGGAGAAGGTGAAAGCGCTAGAATCTGTTCCCCGCAATCATCCGGTATAATCTGTGCTCGGTGCAGTGACTAACCTGAAAAAGGGTTAAGTATATTGGAGATGGGAAATTTTGCTCGTTTAGTGTCTTAGAAATGAAGTAGTTTGCGGTTCAGTGAGTTCGACATCTAAACGTCCTAGATGGCGGTACTATTCTCTAGTGGTTTGACTTTTTTACGCATGATATTTGTTCATAAATGAGGACAGGCTGTCATGCAAACTGAGGACGGGGTCTGGTATTTTACTCTTTGTGGTTTCTCCCTAGCTTTCTTGGTCACCTTTCTAGACTTGTGATGTGCAGCCTGTTGAATCGATCACGAAAGAACAAGCCAGGCAGGATCTGACACCACCGGGATATGTGGCTGGAAGCCTGTCACAGGAAGCTGTTACCAACCTGATGGAGGCGACCAGTCTTCCACAGCAAAACGTTTTGGTAAGTTGGAGCAGACATGGTTAGACTCGTTGTGGTATACACAAAAGGGCAAAAGGTGACGCATTGTCTGGTATTATCACACAAGGATGCAAGATTACCAAACAAAATGGCGATCGAAATAGAACTCCGCTATGAAGTAAAATCGGAATATGTGGGACGCACGGTCGTTGTTTTTCGCTTGGAGTGCTGTATTGACGTCTCGTTGTTGACCCTAGCATTTGTTAACCAGCTAGGGAACGACCAACACAGCTCGTGTAGAAAAAGAACTGCGAACCGAGCTGGCGGGACTTGTTCAGAGGTGATAAGGCCGTCACACTGAATATTATGTAAAGAAACCCGTTTTTCGCTTGGACTTTAGGAGCGTGCGCGATAATCTAGTCGCTCTCTCGTTTTTTTAATCACGCTGACGTTTCAGTGCGTATGACTACCAATAGATCTTATACAATAAAGTTCGTGTCCCGTCAGGTCACAAAAATGCACAATTCTGATTGGTCAAATATTATCAGTTCGCAGGAGTAAAGGTTAATGAATTACAATGCATAGATTAATTAAAAGGGAGCCAGGGTGGACTGGCTGCACGACAAAATAACTCGGCGAGAACGCTAGCGCGTAAATACTCCATTGGATTCATTAAACTAACGTAACAATGGCATACGGATGTTCTTCGTATGCCTTGCACAAATCCGATTGAGTAATGTGTGCTAAACAAAATAGTGGCATATAGGAAGCACGGGCTCGTTGGTAATGAGAACGATACAGCTACACCCTCGGAGTTGGACCCGACTCAGTCGTGCTTCTGCCGTACAATGACAACGCCCACCGAGACACCATGTCTGCCCAGACATTATCTTCTCCGGTGTTATTGGTGTATCTCATAATGGAACTCACTCTCATCGCCCGCTGAAGCATCTTGGCTCGGATATGTTTCTTCGTCTTCCCATTATGGGAGAATGTGTAGATCAGATTGCGGTGATCGCAGTATAGGCGGGGGTCTGCTGGCCAGAGAAGGAGGTGTGGCAGCTTATTACAGGCTCACAATAGTGAACGCCTCCTTTTCGATGACAGTCGAGTTGTCTTGTGAAGCCGTGATAGCCCCACTGGTCTATTCTGCAACGGGTTTGTCACTCACGATGCCTCCGTTTGATGGCGCATCGGTCTTCCGGACGGGCACCATGGATACTTTATGTCGCTGTTAACTACAACAATTTGATGTTCAAATCGCCGTCCAACCGTGTAACCAAATTGTCATTTGATCCTGGTAGTGTCTTGTCTCTTCCGAATGCTGGTGGATTTAACGCATCCTTTGCTCTTGGGTGCCATCTTTAAGTGTGTTGGTCCCTTTCTTGGTGGTGCGGTTATCATGATCTTCGATACAACACTGTTACTTTAACATGGTAAGACAATTTGTTTTCGAATAGTCAACGAGACATTCACTGTATTACGACCAGGAAATGCATTACGAAACATTGAAGTTTTATTGACCCAACGAGTCTTCAGTTAAAGTTGACGAGTCTTTCGTGTACTTTAAAAATGGGCGATACCACGCATTTCTATTCATCGCATACAAGTTTAAGTCCTTTACCCTTTCGTTTTCTAAGCACTCAGACATCACGTCGTGGCCCGCAAAATATCGGTCCATTCTAGGGACCACTCCAGGCCTGTCTCTGTCTTCTGCAGTCGTGTAGTGTGGTGTGGAGGTCCTTGCAAGATGAGTTCTAAGAGCCGAGTGACGCACGGAGGTGTTTGCTTGTTGGGTTGAACAGATTTGAGCATCTTCAACGCCCAAGGACTCATGTATCGGTGTTGCGTTACCTGGGTATGTTTTAGTTATTGATATTGTGATTGGCTTTCCTATTCAATTGTCCTGTCCGCAATATGGAAATCCTGTGTTCAATGCGCTTTTTTTCGGAACATTGATTATTGCTAGGTTTGCAATTGGACTACAGCTAAACTGGCACTTTCCAAGCTAGCGCCTGTCAGATCAGCCATACTTACCTATCCAGCCTACGCAGAAGTACAGGCAAACTCATTGTATCCGGCGCGAAATGAAATGTCTGCGAAACATACAATGAGATAGGAACTTTTAAATATTTGTGAGGTAAGATTTTGCCTCCTCTCTTGAGTTCACAGACGTCCTAGGCTACATCTTTCCACATCTCGCCAAATTCCGAAGATGTATTGGTTTTAGTTTCGGTGGGATCACTCTGAGACCAATTACTGAAATGGAAGTAGTTCGTGTAGGTTGACCGCAACAAGATAGACCGGGTTGTTGTGCTGTAAAATCAAATGTCGCTGGTCCTCCAGTTTAAACTCCGTCCAGAAATTCACCCTCGCTTCCAAAATTCTGTCTTTTGCTTCGCTTTTCCGAACAGTTTTTGTTTTTTTAGAAAAAGTATTAAAACTACAATTTATAGATACTTTTCAACCGAAAGGACACTTCCACATTTGCTGTATCATCGTCATGGATACGACGGATGCGCCGCAGCTGATCGAGCACGTGAACCAGAGCGTGAGCTTCACGCCCAATGACACCAAGTGGATCCCCAGCTCCGCACGCTTCGTGTCCATGGGCATCTACCCCAAGGCCACGGGCGCCATCACCATCTTTGGGCTGAACCAGGGCCAACTCACAACGCATGCGGAGCTGGAGAAGCCACACGGCATCAAATGCGGAACTTTCGGAGCTTCAACTCTAGAGGACCGACACTTGGCCACTGGCGACTTCGGAGGCGTCATGAGCGTCTGGTAGAGACATTGTAATGGTTAGAAACTCTAGTTAAAGAAATACTAAAAGAAAATATGGTTATGTTAAATTCTTGCAGGGATCTGGAGAAGCCCGACGTACCAGTGTACTCAGCTCAAGCGCACAAATCCATAGTCAATGCTATTGACGGCTGTGGAGGTCAAAACATCGGCAGTGGCGCTCCAGAGATCGTCACTGGAGGACGAGACGGCTGTATCCGAGTCTGGGATGTAAGAGTATCTGACCCAGTGGTGACGTTGGCCCCTAAGGAAGAAGATGCAGCCAGAGACTGCTGGACAGTGTGCTTTGGCAACTCCTACAACGATAGCGAGCGCTGTGTGGTGGGCGGGTACGATAACGGAGACGTCAAAATGTTCGACCTGCGCACCAATTCGCTGCGGTGGGAGACCAACTGCCAGAACGGAGTCGTTAGCGTACAGTTCGACCGCAAGGACATTGAGATGAACAAACTGCTGGTAACGACGTTGGAGTCCAAATTCCGAGTCTACGATCTGCGGACATTCCACCCCGAGCAAGGCTTCGCGTGCATGACGGAGAAAGCGCACAAGTCGACGATTTGGCAGGGACGATTCTTGCCGCAGAATCGCGACTTGTTCATGACGGGCGGTGGCAATGGGGGTTCAACCTGTACAAATAGTAAGTGCTGGTAGCTGGAAGTGTAGACACTGTTGCTAATGAGTTTCTGTGAGTGCAGTCACTACCCACTGTCGAGAACTGCGAAGGATTCCGATGGACGTCTCTACGGTGTCTGTGGAACTGTAGAGCTGTTGAATTCGAGGGTGCTTTCGACTCAACCGATTGTCAGTATGGACTGGAGGTACGAAGAAGACCTGCTGGAATTACTGTTGCTTACGAGGCAACTAAAGACTTTAATTGCTGCGATTACAGCCCGGACCGCGAAGGTCTGTGTGTGATGGCGTGCTTGGACCAAACCGTCCGAGTCTACATCGTCACCAAAACAAACAAATACTGAACGAGGAGCGAACTCACGAGAATATATTTTGGCGGCAAGAGACCGCTTTACTCGACTGCTACAAGTCCTGCTGGGTTCATGTTTGTGTTTGACGTGAGCGACTTGAATCCAAGCGCTCGGATTTCCTCTTCGGGGATGCCAAACTGGGCTAGCTTCTCCGTAAAGGTACGCAGTGTGTCGTTGTAGGCCTTGCTTTCCTTTGCCACTCTGTACTGCAAGTTGCGGATCTTTTCGTTCTTGGAGTCGAGGAGGGTGCCTAGCGTTTCAGTCACGCGTCGTGTCTGCACTGGATCAAGGTTCGCAGCGAGAAGAATTTCCTGCAGCTGGGCCCCTTTACGCGCATGCTGGTCGTCCATGGATGCAAGACGCTGCTCTAGGATGAGGTTCTTGCACTCACCCTTTTTGTGGATTGTTTGCACAGTATGCTCGAAGGTGTCGTAGAGGGCGTTCCGATCGGACTCCATGGTGCGGTACTTCATCGTGAGGTCCGACTGCTGTTGCTTGATGTCGTGAACCTGCTGAGCGAGGTACAGCAGTCGTGCTTTGGCGTTGCGTAGTGACAATTTGTCCTTTTGCTCATCTTTGAGTTCATGGCGCAAGTGCTCCACCTCCTGGATCGCAGCGGCTAGTGGCTCAGACAGGCGTTTGTTCTCCTGTGAGACGTCGTGCATTAGTTTCGTGTTGGCTGCTGCTTTCTTCTTCATGGCGGCGATCTCGTTCTTGAGCGAGTCGATGAGGCGTAGGTTGTCTTTGGTGATGTCGTTGTAGTAGTTTTTGATCTGCGTGAACGCCTTCTCGTGGTTCTTCATCAAGTCGTTGATGTGCAGGTTCTTGCGTTCCTCGATCTCGTGGATATCGACTTTGCGTCGCAGCTCCAGCGACTCCTGCAGGTCACGCAGTCGTTGCTGGCAGCGGCCTTCGAGCGCGGCATTGTTTTCTCAAACTGCTCGCGCAGTTTCATGAGGTTCTTCTCGTGGGCCTGTTTCATCTGCTCGATCTCGTCTTCGTTGGACAAGTCGCGCTCTTTCAGCTCGAGCTTCAGCGACTGCTTGGTGCTTCGCAGCACAGTCTCTCGATGGTCATGGAGATCCCGTTCCTCGTCCAAGTGGCCTGTGCCGTCCGCCTGAACGCGCTTGAGGTTGTTCTTGTGCTCGTAGTCCAAGTGCTTCACTTTCTGTACGTACACGCGCACTTCGACGCGGTGGTTGTCCTCCATGATCTCCATCTCTCGGTCCTTGGCCATAATCTGGTTTTCGTGGTCCTGGATCTCCTGCTTGGTGATCTCGTAGAACGACTCAATCATGTCCTAGCAGCAGACAGCAAAATCAGTAGAACTGTCAAATGTTTTAAGAGCACGTGACATGTAGACGAACTCGTTCATGCTGCACGTAGTTGCGATCCACTTGGGCCTTCTCCAACTGCTGTCGGAGCATCTGAAGCACCTCCTTGAGCATCGGCACGTCCATAGTATCATATTCTGAACAACATAGAAGTCTTTAGTACTTGAACGTTTTGTCATTACTTTTACTTACCTGAAGGTTCTTCCGGAGGAGGTTCCTCCTCCTTCTTGCCTTTCTTGCCCTTCTTCCCTTTCTTCTTGGGCCCCATCGCTCAAATTGTTGTGGTACTTGCTTGCAAAATGCAGAAGTTTCGCCCGTGACCTTTCAAGTGCAAGATTTAGTCGAGTCAAGATCCGCAGCATTGGTCGCAGTGCACTCATGGGGAACACTCGATCCGATACGAGGAGACTGGCGAGTGTGCATTACTTTAGCATGTCAGGAGACGAGAACAAGTGAGAATGCAATGCAGTATTTTAACCCTTCTGGCGCGGGTATCTGACACTTGTTCGTGTTTGAGCAGCTCGGCGATGTATGAAGAACCACTACTGGACAAGAGCGAAGTGTGTGACGACGTTACAACACGGAAAGAGATGCATTTGCAACAAGAAATTCAAGACGACAAGGTCAATCTCGGCGCGGTGATCCACCAGCTCAATAGCTTTTGCTGTGGTTTGGCCTGTCTCCATCGCCATCATTTGCTCCAGGTAATTTGCCGCAGTCTTGCATGTTTGGATTTTAAACTTACTCTTTCTTTCAGTCTTGCTGCTTCTTACATCACCGACCCCGTCGTGAAAACGGCAATGAAGTAGGTTTTGGAGATTCTCCCGGATCAATATTGGCAATTTACTGACTGCTTGGATATTAAGGACGTACATGTACTATCAAGACATCGACTCAGCCGAGATATCGACAGCCGCAAAGACAGGAGAAGCACTGGTCAATGCGCTCCTTGTGATCGCTTTCATCGCTATCCTCACGTTCGGAATCGTGCTGCTCTACAAGTGCAATGGCATGCATTTTTTGCTGGGTACTGTATGCTGTATTCGGCTGTATTGCTCGGCCTCATGGGGTCCAAGTTGGTCGTCATTGTATTGTGTAACAATCTCCATTGGATTGTTGATGGCGTCTCACTCACGATCACCATGTACAATTTCGCGATCGTCGGAGTCCTCAGCATTTTCTACCAGAAAGGGATTCCTCAGGTCATTGAGCGCGGGTACTTGATTGCAACAAGTGTCATTGTCGCGTGGCAGCTTGCTCAACTCCCTGAGGTAAAGTTATCCTTTACTTTTATGGTATCATTGGCTAACTTGTCGTAGTGGAGTGTCTGGATGCTGCTGTTTCTGCTGGGATTCTGGGATCTTTTTGCCGTCTTGACTCCTGTGGGCCCGCTTCGCTGCCTCGTGGATCTGGTGCAGGAAAAGGAACACCGATCCCAGGGCTCCTCTTCGAAGCAGATGTGGAAGAAACTCACCTTGGCAAGAGCGTTAAAGTCCAGCAAAACTCTAACCTTCGGAGGCAAATTATGGCGACGCGGGACACCATGCCAGAAGAAACTTTCATCCAGCGCTTGATGCTTGCGCTTTCACCCCAAGATTCATCGCAGGAGCAAGAAGCCGTCGATGCCCAACGGTTTTCGCATCAAGTGCAAGCTTTTCTCTACGATCAGAATTCTCGGTTTCAAGATCGCAGCCGTGAGCTCGCTCATCATTTCCAGCACGACCAATGTCGCCTGTGGCGAAACTTATATGCCTACTACGGCGTCGCTTGTGTGTCGAAAGAGCAACCGTATCCCAGCCTTCAATTCGTCTTTGAGTCCACGGAAAAACATCTGCTGGACCGTGGCTGTAATCGCAGCCAAGGCGATGAAGGCGAGGACAAGACGATCAAGTTGGGTCTGGGCGACTTTATTTTCTACAGCGTCCTGGTCGCTCGCGCCTCGCTGCACGGATTTGCGATATTTGCAGCCTGTTTCCTCGCCATCGTCATTGTACGTGTCTGCTCGTGCTTGCTGACCGTCTCAAGTCTCACTCTGTGTTTTCCAGGGTCTGGCGGTGACGTTGTATCTACTTGCGCGTTTCGATGCGTTGCCAGCACTCCCAATCTCGTTGTTCCTGGGTATTACCGTCTACCTGTTCATGGTAAATCTTGTGTCTCCACTACTAGATGATCTCCACGCCAGCAGCATTTTCGGTATCTAGAGTATATGTGCAATTCACAAAGCAAAGAAAACACGATCAATCCGACTCGAGACGCGGGAGTAGTACGTTGTCCTCGCCACACCAAACTATTAGTCATCGAAACGCTGCGATCCTGTTCACAGCATATGCGATGCTGCTTGCACATTCCAACAATTTTGGTGTGACTTCGGGGTCGAAAAAACGTCCCAAGAAGCGTGAGCCGTTGGTATCAGAAGTTTTGCGTGGAAGCACTTTATTGTGGCTAAACCGGCCATGGTTGCCACTATGTTGAGGGGCCAAACGTACTGCGTATGCCGCGAAAGCCACTACTTTTATAAGTATTCCAGACAACGAAGCATACCGAACTTGACCAGAGCTATGTGCGTTCTTAACTGCGTGTTGGAAAATGCTCAAGGTGTGTTTCAACATAAGGATAGTCGTTCAACGGTTTTTGCTGGTGAAACGGATCTACGGCAAATCTGAACTTGCCTCCGACTTCAACATCAGAAATATTGCCTTTTGGATTGGTGACATTTTTCTTTGCGATGGTGCAGCCCCTTTGTTTGCTTGTAGCAGTGAGAGGCCGGTCGTACACACTGTCACTGAGGTATTCAGGGGGCGTTCTCCAAGAAAATGATTATTCGAGCACGCGAGCGCTATCGGTTACGAGGATTCTGGATCAACAGGACCGAGCAACCCATCCGACTGTTCCTCCACGAGAACCTACTTCCAACAAACAGAGGTTTCGTCCAAAACATTAAAGAAAAGCATCCACTCCACTTCGCACCAGCTTGAGAAAAAATTGTGAGCAAAGTATACCAACGTCTCCGAAACCCTCAGTTCGCCGTTCGCCAGGACGGGCAGGCCGATTTTCGGGGAGCACGCAGCTAAATTCAGCTCGAAGAGCCCACGGTTTGACTGATCCCTCGCCTGCTCTGATCCGGACGCGCTCTCCAGAGACGTTACTTTCGTCCCAGCGTCAAGACTCTAAGGCTTTCCCTTTCATTCAAGGGCAGTCGCTCAAACCTGGATTAACGCCCACTCCTTCGATCGCAGAGGTGGTTGACCAAATGGAGTCGAGCGCAACGCTCCAAACAGTGCCAGGACAGGACCATTTGGCATCACCGACCACACCGCGCACAGCCAACTTTGACAGCTTTACCCCGACAGCTTCAGGGCCCAGCACCCAGGCACGCGGTCGCTAGAAAGATCTAGTCACATGGTGGCAGCTTGGCAAGCTAGTGGCGATCTCGCCAAATTCCGGCAGCCTCACGAGCCAAACGTCGGGGAGTGCCGCGCTCCGTCCTGGCGAGGTTGCTCGCTTCTCCGTCTGGAAGTGCGCCAGGCACACCACTTCGGAGTCCTCGCCGTCGTTGTTCCGCTGCCTCAGCTTCGGTGGCATCCATGGTGTACAGTCCGCGCGCATTCGCTAACGGTGAAAGAGCTCCGTTCCGAAAGCGTGACCCTACAGCGCAGACGATGCCCTTCCAGCAATGCTGCTCGTCATTGACACCGACGCCGGAGTACGATAGCGTCGACAGCAATTGCGGCAACCGATGCAGCAGTCCGATTCCGATTCCAATCGGCCACTTTCTGGATTATCCTATTCCTTCCGACGACGAAGACGACTCGGGCGAAGGGGATGAAGTCGCCATGCTGCGTCAGCAGGTTGCACTCCTTGCGAGAAGCCTGGAAGACGAGAAGAAACGACGTGCATCCGAGCAGTATCTCATGCAGAAGGTAAAAACAGCCTAATGTTGCTGCTTGGGTGATATCCACTGACGTCTTGTGGTCTCTGTAGAAAATCATCGAGCTGCAAAGTCTCATTCGAAGCAGCCCGGACGACGTCCATTCAGCTGGTAAAATGGCGGCCCACCAAGCAACACGTGAAAACGAGCGACTGGAAAACGACCCGGTGCGACGTTGGTCCGCTCCAGTCGACGGGGACGAAAACGGATGCGGGTGCTCGCGGAAGCAGACCGAAAATGGAGAAGCAGCAGCCAAATTGCAGCTCACTCGAGTCCGAGCCCGCATGCACGCCATCGTCATCGACGCACAACGAGAGACCCAGTCACTTCGAGCCCAATTGGAAAGTGAGAAGCGAAACCATCACAAACACGAGAAGCAGCTCATACTGCAAACCACAATCAAGGTCACTTCACTCGAGCAGAAGCATGCAGCAGCAACGACGCGCCTTGCACAACAAGCCGCCAACAGTGAAGCTCAAGTGCAGACACTAGCTGCCGAGAAACAAGAGCTCCTGGAGTGTATGGAAGCCCAGCGCCAGCGTCTGGACCAACTGGAACTTGCGCTTGGCGGGAAACGGATTGTTGACGCCACTCGATGAACGAAAGTCGAGTGGTAAGATCCACGGTGGAAACCTGTGTACGACCACGCACCCTGCGAAGAAGAAGCAGGGACTGCAACCGAACGGGGAAGCCTTCCAGAAAGAACTGCATGATCAAGCAGGCATTAACAATGGCACAATAGAACAGAGAGAGGGACAGCAGCAAGTGGACGATCGAATGTCTACCTGTCAGGTGCTCTGCGCGCTGCTCTCTCCCTGCCATCCCACGCGCGCTTCCCAATAGACAACAAATCCGAAGGAGAAGGATCTATCTTGTACTATAGCAACAACACCGCATCAATATTTAGTCACAACTCATGAACAACCTTGCCTTCTGGGAGCATGTCCCAGTCAGACTGCTTCGTCCTTCGCCACGAGTAAACATCGTATAAGCGCCCCTGCGTCAACCAGACTGGTCGTCACCTCAACAGCTCCTGAACTGGTGGTCGCCCGTGGTATATTACGAAGACGCGTTAAACTTCACTCGGATCTCCTCCTCGCCTAGCAAGCCGGCGCTGATCGTGTTGATATTTCCTGTGAAGACACGTCGTTCCCAAGTTGCCGTGTCAAAGTACAGGAACTGTGGTCCAAGTGCACTGTTCGCTAGTGAACTACCAGAGTTCGATCCACTCCCAATCGACCCAATGCTGCCGTTGCCAACTGCACCGGCGGATGCCCCATTGCTAGGTGACGTGCTTGAGTTTCCGGCCAGGACTGCAGCATCTGCAGGGGATGCCCGCTTCAACCACGTCTTCAGCTCGGCATGGTACCGCCACTCGCGGCTGTAAAGCTCCTGGGCAGCGTAGGCCTGTAATACATCCTTGGGCATCGAGTAGAAGATGAAGAACAGAGTCTCGAGGTGGAATTTGGACAAGTGCGTCGTTTTGAGCACAGGTGGCTGATTGTAGTAGCACATCGGCAGCGAGAATTGCGGCTCCTTCGTCAGTTGCTCATCGGACCATGGTGAAGCAAACGTCGGATGAAGCGGCCTAAACAGTTGCGTAGAGAGCTTAGAAGGCCAAGTTTCGTCATCCCAAGCGTACAAAACTTACTCTGCCGAATTCAGATTCAGGCCAAGCGAAGTCAGATCGCAGCCCATCGCCAAATTCTTCGTAGAGTCGCTGCCTGGTCGAATGATGGTGTGTAACATGCCCAAAAGTCCGTACTGGTTGCTCGGGTCCAGCTCACCATTGGCAACATCCTCCTTCGTGGACGTTTCCTCGTCAGGCCGGGGCGTGCGGAAGTGGTCGAACGCTTCTGTGCCGAGATTGATGCTGTTGTTGCTAGGACCAATCGACAGCAGTCCAGGTACGCCAGCACGGCTTCCTATAGACGTATTTCCGCCCTTCAACTGCTCTGACCGCTGGGAAGACACCATACCATCCGCTGCAGACGACGTAAAGCTCGAGTGCCGCTTGAGTTCGGTGGGTGGCCGCATCGGGCTCTTTTCACTGCTTCCAGGGCCAAAAGTCGACAGCGCAGGGAAATCTTCCTTCTGGATTACAAACTCCGACGGCTGCGCGCGCATCCGCGACTCCGAAGTGCCGTCATAACTCGAGTCCAGCGACAGCGACCCCATCCTGCGCAAATATTAAGTAATAGTTAGCCTCAAAGCTCAATCTTACCCCAAAGGAAACAAAAATACCTAGATCCTAATGCAGGGAACTCCGACATGTCCGGAGCCTTGTTCTCCGTCGGCAACTGGAAATTCCGTCCTGCAAATAAGTTAAACATAAACTTAATCACAAACCTCATTTAAAATAAATAAAAAATCTTCCTCGCCTGAATTGATCCGATGCAGCTCTTGTGAAGGAGGCAAAGCTCCTCCCACTTGCACCCTGCCGACTCCTGATCCTCCCAGAAACTACAAAAACATTAAAACATCAGTAAATCTTCTCGGAAAACTCCTAAAACTCTTCCACGCACAGAGTTGGAGCCGCCGGCCAGCATCCCCCGTTGAAGCCAGAGTAGGAGCCGTGCAGCTGTAGACTGGGGTCGCTGGCCTCCTCCAAGTCCGCCAGCCCGCCCATGGCATGGAAGCCCGACAGACTCAGGTGGGGGCCGCCGCTGCTGGCCAGGCCGTTGCTCTGGCCCATCCCCTTGCTGAACGAGTCGTCCCGATGGTAGTAGTACTGACTAGCGTCAAACTCCTCCTATTAGGAATAAAAGTTAGTGGAAATGTTACATATTTTAGAGCGGGAGATGGCGGAGGGAGACGGGGTCGTGCCTTGTCCTCGGCCGTCTGGATGTTGTCCTTGAAGTAGGCGAACTTGTCCTTGGAAGGGTCGATCATGGCTGCGAGGCGTGAGAGGCTCCGCTGGCTCACCCGATCGACTTAACTGCTTGGTTTCTCCCTGAGGATCGGTACCGTGAGGACTCGACTAAGTACGAGGTTTAAACTAAAAAATCATTTATAAAAAATTACAGTATCTTGGAATATACTACCTCCGTGCGGAAAATGATGAGCATTTCCAATCAAATTACATCCTGTTCAAAATCAATACCCTCAGTTTTGAATTTCGAATCTCCCGCCCAATCTTCCCGCTGGACCTCTCCCCTTCATTTTCAAAGAGGAGCGGCAATGAGCAGATCGGAAGCCACTGATGAAGAGCGCCAAGCAGTGTGGGAGATGCTGCTCCTTCGTAGCAACGGAGGGGTGCTTAGGCACGGCGATATCGGACAGACCGCCGCCTACTTTAATCTAAACCGCTGCGCTGTTTCTCGTATTTGGGAGCAGGGTATCAGGTCTATGGGTGAGCGAGTAGCTGCAGTAGTCAAGTCGAGAAAGCACGCTCGGGGGCGAAAGAAGAAAAACCGTTTGGCGCTCTGCAAGCGCCTCGCCGAAGTGCCAGTAAATGACCATGAGAACCAGCGCGCTGTACAACAGGGGTCTGGTGTGAGCTCCTACCTCGTGCAACAGCTGATCAAGGAGGGCTACTTACGCCGTGCGCTGAGGCAAACTCGTCCACCGCTCACGCCTTCGCATAGATTAGAGCGACTTAAGTTCTGCATGGATCGTGTGACACCTCAGCTTGACGGAACCTACAAGTTTGATGCAATGTACGACGTGGTCCACATTGATGAGAAGTGGTTTTACGTGAAGAAGGTCGGGCAGCGCGTGTACGTGCTCACGGGGAAAGATGGATACCCAATGGAAGAACCTCCAGTCCAGGCTGTTCAAAGCAAGCGCTACATTACTAAAGTGATGTTTCTCTGTGCAGTCGCGCGTCCACGTGGCAGTTGGGACGGCAAAGTCGGCATTTGGCCGGTTGTGGAGACGTACATTACGCAGCGACGGAGTGTCAATCGACCGGCTGGTGTTGAAGAGACGCGTTCAGTGTCGATAACACGCGAGATATCTCGTCAGATGCTGTATAACGACGTCATCTCAGCCATCAAGGCCAAGTGGCCACAAGAGCAGAAATACCTCACGATAAAAATCCAGCAGGACAACGCGCGCCCTCATGTCCTGGAGAACGATCCCGAGGTAGCGGCGGCGGGGTGCTCTGACGGCTGGACGATCAAGCTTATAAACCAGCCCGCTCAAAGCCCTGATCTGAACTGCCTTGATTTGGGCTTCTTTGCCAGCATTCAGTCTCTGCAGTCCAAGACGATACCACGAACACCAGATGAGCTTATCAAGGAGGTGGTGCTTTCGTTCAAAGAATCGACGGCTGTCTCGCTAAACAAGACCTTCCTTACTCTGCAGCACGTATTGGAGCAGATACTGAAGCACGAAGGCCGCAACAACTATCGTCTTGGACATTTGCACAAGGATAAACTGATACGCGCTGGTGATCTGCCTGTTTCACTGTCTTGCGACGGATTAACGCTTGCCAAAGCACAGGAGGCAGCTGCGGCGCTCTCCCTTTTGCATGGACAACTCCTACTGACTTACCCGGGACTACAACAGTTAAAGCAACAGCTCGTGAGACGTCAATGACGTCCGAGTTTGATACGTTATACTACTAGTACTTCTAACGTGGCGGAGGATGTACGCCCACGAATGTTTAGATTTGTGTGCAGCTCACATGCAAATGCTAGCACCTCTGCAAAGCTTATAACTCCCCAAAAACGAGGCGGAGCGCTGCGCTTTTTTTTTTAAATGCTCATCATTTTCCGCACAGAGGTAGTATGTTGATTATATTTAAAATATATGTAGACAAGAGTCCGTCGCCGACCCTCAGTATGCGCGGAGACGCGAGCTGCGCCGAAGTCCTAGTACTTGCGCGGTATAACGGGTCGGTTGGCCACGGGTCGGGGCATGGGACACACGTGTTTACTACAGGATGGTGTTCATCAGTGCCGAGTTGACAGTTTTTTTGCGTGGAAATTATCCAAGGTGGTGTATATGGAACTACCGCATGGGGATCGATAATCATGGCGCGAGTTTAAGCAGGTTCCATAGGTGTGAAATAATAAATTGTACAGAAGCTTGGTTGTGATTGAATTTGTACGGAAATGATCAAAGTCTGTGCTCTCTCCACGAGAAGGAGAGATAGTAGTGCTTCAAGCGGTCTATGAAATGCATTTCTACGGATGGGCGAGAATAAATTGCCAGTAAACCAGCGGCGAGTGTTGGGCTGGTAAGAACGAGGCGGGAAGATACCGACAACTGCGTGTCGAAACAAGCGTACCAGACGGCGATAGCGACTAGACTGAAATGAGCACAGAGTACTGATAATTATAGATATCTTTCTCTGTATCATTTTCAGAGTCGTTGAATCCTTATCCGGATGCATCCCCTATTCATTTCCTCTCCATCCGGATGGTTCAGGATCGAATCCGGTTAGAATCGGATTAAGCTGACGCAGAGGAAGTTAAGCCCAGTCCTGCTGTTGAAGAAAAGCTCGCGCGGAAGGCGGCCAGAGCAGCGGTGGGCGCGAACATGGTGTGCATATCGGTCGGGGCTGCCGCCGTAACACATACCCCGGCGACGAAACGCAGGCACGGTTTGCGGTCGCGCGGAATTAGACGCCGAATCGAGTCCGGCATGACCGGGGGCCGGGTGGCCGGGCCGCGACGTCGTCGGTAGTTAGACCGACAGGGAGGTGGCGCAGTCGCAGGGGCCGGCGAAGCCGAGAGAGTCGCGGTGGCCATACGGAGGGTGAGAACGTTGAGCGCCGCCTGCCACTCCGAGCTGTGGTAGTCCACGGCGCGCACCGCCTCACCAAAGTTCCGCCACCAGTGCGGGAGTCCGTCACGAGGTGGGCGAGTGCGCGACCGATGAACTGGTTTATGAAGAGCAGCGTCGACCCCACCCAGGCTGGCGTGTCGTCGTCGCGCTCCATGATCGAGATGTTGAAGCGCTTGACCCGCGACAACAAACGGCGGGCGTGGTCGTACCAGAGGGCGTCACTGAACGAGATGAGTCCGCCCCTGCCGCAAGCAGGTCTTCGTACGTGGGGCACGGTTGGTTGGACGTGGGCTAGGCGACGCCGGTGCCGAAGTCCGCGGCGAAATTTGCGTTAGCAGAGCCGCGTTCTAGTCGCACATCTCGGAGGGAGGTCGAAAGTGCACAGGCGAGAGCCCTCTGGAGCCGAGACGTTCGCTGTACAAAGCAATTTGAACCGCCGGGGGGCTCGAAGCGAACACAGTCGAGCTCTCGCAGGTGCAATACAAAAGACATAGGCGACAACCTCGTACAGGTTGCCGAGTTCAAGTAGCGGAAGAGGCGGTGGGCGGCAGGTCGGCCGCGTTGCCAATAGACGGAAGCGTCCACGCGCCGCTGCCGGCTGCCGGTTGACTGCCGGAGAAGGAACTTGAATCGAGCGCGCCGCGGCCGGGAGCCGACGATATTGCGGTGAGTTCGGACGCCAATCGGGTTTGAGCGGTGTGCGACTGCATGTCCCGCTGCAGGCAGGAGACGAGGTCGAAGAGCTGGTCCACCTTCGCTTCCAGCGACAGGCAGTGGTAGAGCGCGGATGGCTCAGCACACGGTGCTGTCGGCTGGAATGAGTGCGTGAGCGCGTCGAGGTTGAAGCCAGTCGGCCAGCACGGCGAGTCGGGTGATCTCCCCGAAGACGCATTTAAAGCGCCGGGGAGTGGCGCAGGAGGCCCACTAAGAGGGCCACCGAGTGGGTTGTCAGCGGACGCGGGGGCTGCACGTCGGCAGGTTCGCGGGCGAGCGGGCCGGACGGTCCAGCGCGGAGTGTGTGGATGCCGCGGGCGTCGTTAGCTCCGTGGGAGCCGTGGACGCCATTGGTGCCGAGGGCCAGCGATGGGAGGTTCCGCCAGGCAGGCGGGCCTCGTGAGCACGCCGACGCCGGCATCGCTTTGTGGGGCGGGTACGTCGGCTGCCTTCCTCTTCTTGCCCTTCGGTGAAGTCACCGACACACTCCGAGGCGGCCCGATGCGCTTCACCTTGCGGCTTGCGGCCCGCAGGACGCGCGCGGCCTTCTGGGCGCGAAGCCGGGCGCTGGAGCGGACAGGTGTCTCGGCAGCAGGAGGATCTTGGGTAGCGGTGCCGTCCTCGTCGTCAACGACAATGACGTCGGAGGCGGGAAGGTTGGCAACGGCGGGCGGCATGGTAACGCGAGGCGGCGGTGTTGAGGGCGGTGTGGCTGCGCCGGACAAGGATGCTGAGTCATGTGCAGACGAGGCAGCTTGGGCGGAAACACGCACAACACCGGAATCGGCAGACGGGTCGGAAGGGGACTTGACATGACGGCGGATGGGACGAAAGACGAGGCGCGGAGCGCAATTTGAGCTGTTGGAAGTCACTCGGAAACTGAGGACTCTCCGCCAGTCACTCGTGCTCCTCGTGAGTGGCGGCGCTGGCTTGCTGCCCTGAGATTTGCAAACTCTGGCAAGGAAAAAAATTTGCAAGCACGAAATCACCAGTTGGCTGGTCGACGTGCTTCTCTTACGATTGATATGTGGACGTCATCAGCAAAAAAGGGGTATATGGTGGTTACGCTTCGCTTCATCGATTCCGGGTGGGTAATGCGATCCGTTATCATCGGGTTCGTTCGTGTGATGTATCCGCATTCTGGCGTGAGACTCTCGCGCAACATATTAAAGACGTTGTTAAAGCTTTTGATGAATCTTTGCTGTCGTCTATATGGACGATTACGGCAGACAATGCCTCGAACAACAAAACTACTGTGGAGACGCTGAATAAGCGCTTGCAGAGCATCATTGATAATCGCGCAGCTACGCTGTTGCCTGCGTCAAACCCTTATTGCAAAAGCAGGTGTTGGTCGATGTTATAAAAAGATCACAGAATCCCCAAAGCTGCTACAGGCTCTGCAGTCTGTACAGGCTGATCTCATGATGCCAGCAGCTTCGACTCCAACTCCCATGTTGGATGTGGCGACTCGGTGGAATAGCACTTAAGCATGATAGAAGTTATTATCCAGCTGGAGCGGCCATTGAACAAGCGAGGAATTAAACAATCTAAGTGGATCGGGGACATTTTTGTTCCCGCTATAAGTAGATCATGAACCCACTTACAAGTAGATTCTTATCGACCGAACCTACTTATAAGTAGATTTCAACAAGACCTATAGATAGAAACGAAAGCAAAGACTTCAGGAAGATAGTTCATTTTGGCATTTATGATGGCCCGCAGCAACTGCCCGATCTGTGGAAGCAACCTATCACCTACCAGCTTACCTGCGCACCTGGGCAAGCGGGCGTGCCTCGAGACCAAATTCCTTTGCCTCAAAGAGCAGCGTCAAGCCGCTGCTCGAGCCGCGAAGCGAGAGTATGATCGGCTCAACTCGCGGGCTCGGCGCGACGCACTGCACGAGCTTGGACTGCGTGTTGCCGCTCCGGTGCCTGCAGCGCCTGCTTCTGCTCTGCTCCCTGTCCCGCTCCCAACTCCTGCCGCTGTCCCGGTTCCACCTCCTGTGGCGGCTTCAACACCTTGCCACGTCAGTGCTACTGCGCGTAATCAATTCATCGAAATCTCTTCATCCAAGATGAAATTCGTGTTTGGTGGCTCAGGAGTACTTGACAGCTTTTGGGTCTTTGGTCTGCTTTCATCACGCCGTTTTGCAAACAGCTTCACCACGTTAATCATGTAATCCTCGAGGGCTTGTTTCGGGTACGACGATCTGCATTCGTTACCAAGCCACTGGTTAGCAGCTTCAGATACGTTTGAGGTTACCTCGTCGTAAGAGGGCTGGTCGTATGCCTCGCTGAGCGCATACGTGACCCAGTGCTGCTTCTTAATGCCGTCTAGATACGTAGCTGCATTCGGACGTGTTTGGAATAGACGAGATCGATAAAAGATGTAATCGTTTTGACACTCACTTCGAGACATTGCAAACACTAGTGATTGCTCGTTTGGAGATAGAGCAGATGTAGCTTTGACCACATTTGTAATGATGTGACGAACGCAGTAGCGGTGGCCACAATCAGGATACGCCTTTGTGACTGCTCCCAATAACCCCTTCTGTCTATCCGACACGAAAACATGCCGCTCCGTAAAGTCGCTTCCAAGTCCGTGTTTCATGCGAGTTACGAACCACAGCTAGTTGTCAAAATTTTCTTTGTCGACCAACGCGATGCCCATCACCAAGATGTGGTTGTTATAGTCTTTCGTCGTCGCCAACAAGAAAACACCTCGCTTGTTCATATCGCCCTTCAAATGAGTGCCGTCTAGACCCACAACATGTTTGCAGTACTGTGCCGCGTGAATGCATGAGCCCGGGAAAAAACACGCTCTCTGAAATACACCCCTGCGGTCTTCTCGAAAGCATAGCTCGACTTCAGGTTAACTTTGCACACGGCTGCTAAAAACCCTCTAGCTGCTGATAGCTGTCGACCGTATCCCCATGGAGTGACTCCAGTAAAGCCATTTTCAGCTTTGAGGCCGTTTGGCGGTTCGTTTCCATCGTAACAATTCCATGATAGCTTTGCCAGTCACATTCAACCAAGATCCACCGTAGGCCGGAAGCATTTCACGAAGTAGCATCTCCCGCAAGGCTGCAAACGAGACATCACGAGACCGCAACGCCGGAGTGTCGGAAGCAAGATCACTCTCGACGAATGTATTTGACTGAAAGCCACAGTGATGATAGTGGTCATGGGCAATACATATCTGCGTTATCTTCCACTCGTCGTTCTTGTCGTATACGTTCACGAAAAATGGACAGCGAGGAATACTCCCTTCCACAAGCTGCTGTTGACCCTTCAACATCTTGCAGACGTATCGCGCGTTGCCTTCTCTTGTTTTCTTCTGCCAGCTGTTATTCTTGACACGAATCGAGAACCCACTGATCCGAGCAAATTCTCAAATTCGCTGTTGCAACGCCGCTCTCGATTCAAAACTGTTTTCGGCAAGAGTTTCACCTCTCTTGCGCGAAGCCGAACGTCTGAGGAGAAGATCTGTCCATACTGATAGCCACGCTCGACTTGAGCAACCCCAAATCACGTAGTCTCTTGATATCATCTGCTTCCACCGAGTTGTTTGCTATAGCGTCTTCATCAAGCGGCATCTCGCTGTCAGGGATGTCGATTTAAAACTAACCAGCAAAGTGCCTCGGTTCAGCTGTTAATACAGCGGAAAAACAAAACCAACGTGGTTTCACATGAAACACGGGAAACCAATGCTCAAAAGGCAAAGTCGTATATTTTATATGCAACACCACGAAGCAAAAACAATTTAGTCGTACAATCTCAGTAGCAAACTTGGACGACTACACCAAGTCGTAAAAATCACTAGCAAACTCGGACGACTACACCGTTTCTACTAATACTTCCGAATCGTATCGTTTCTAAGAAATTTCTGTCAGTAGAGATCTACTTATAAGTAGGTTCGGTCGATAAGAATCTACTTATAAGTGGGTTCATGATCTACTTATAGCGGGAACAAAATGTCCCCGATCCACTTAGATTCTTTAATTCCTCTTGAACGAGCTGTTAAGGCGTATTCGCGATGGCCATAACGGATTCACGGTACTGAAAATTAAATCTGGTGATCATTTAGCAAGAGAAATTCGTGCTGCAGAATGGAAGTCTGCAAAAGCATTTTGTGAATTTTTGCAGCCGATCCGCGAGGCCATAGAGATGCTCTCAGCTTCTGAATACCCTACGTTTGGGATCCTGGCGCTGAGCGATCACACTATCACGCGGCACGCCAATCGCATCATTAGAACTTGTAAACACCCAGAAGTCCTCGAATATGCGTTCGCAGCGGAAGAAAAATTACAGCAGTATCGAAAAGTGGTGACGACGAAAGAGACGACAAAAGAGGCTCAAATTGCTGCTTTCTTAGACCCTCGCGTAAAGGAGTATTTGAAGAAAATCCTGGGCGACGTTGATGCTTTCCAGATGGTTGTTGAACCAGAATTTAACGACTCGTATCGTGATGAGTTCAACGAGCTGCAGCTCTTGCAGCAGCAGTCGGCTTCATGTCCAGATGTCCGGGATCAGCGCAAAAGAAACCAGGAAACCTTTTCAGCTGCAGGTGCAACTATAACTATTCGACGAACACGCCCCAGCGACGACACCGTCACCGCGATTATGGAGCTGAAGTCATTTGTGAAATTCAACAAGCGAAAGTTTGACTCGTCATCTTCATCCCCAGATTCGATATAAATCACGGCAAACCCGTCACTGAAAAGTTTGCCTCACATGTGTGATTGCATTTCTTCAAGCTCGGCCACCTTTGCTCCTCGCTTTCTCCCAGAGCGTGCAGGAGCTCGTCGATATTGATTGCCAAGAAGTAGTAGGGTAAAGATCTCCGAGACGGCCAGGGTTTTCGTCGTGGCTTCAGAAACTTCAGATTCATTTGTGACGACAGATTCTGCAGCTTGCTGTCCCGTTTTTCTCGGATCGACTAAAGAATCCCCAGAACTGCTTGCTTTCACGCGGGTGCTGAGCGTTCTCGGGAATATCGTCTGAAGCAACATATCCCGCTTCCGTCGAGTCCACAGGCAAGACCTCTAGCTCAATTTCACATGCTATGGCGTTCTCAGCGGGGAGCTCAATTTTGTCGCGTGGCGACTCCTTTAGCTGCGCTTCGGGTGCGGCACTGACTGTCGCGATGGCGGAACTCTCGTCGACGACTCTCACCGAATTCGCAGAAACAACTTCAGACTAGATGAGACCTGACCGCTGCAGCTCAGCGGGAGATTCATGCTGTTCAACCTCCGCAGCGTGACCAGTACTCTCAGTTCTGGCAATCTCTTCATGAGCAATTTCCTCGTCGCTTGGTGCAGTATCAACAGGAACGACGGCCGCCAATTCATCCGGTACAACAACGTTTTGTTCCACTTGAGTAGTAGTAGTTTCCTCATCGGTGGTGGGAGCATCCTCCTGCTGGGGTGCATCGTTGAGATCCAACCTACGGAAGAGGTCCCAGAAGCCACCACTGCTTCCCCTGTCGCGAGGCTGCACCTAGTTTTCATGGGCAATTTCTTTCGCCGTTACTGGACTTGTTGTGCTACCCGACACATCGTGCACCTTTGGGGTCTCCGCAACGGCCTCGACGTCCGGAGAATTCGAGTTGGTCAGCCTCGCCGTAGCAACAGCAGCACCCATTACAGAAACACCGACGGCAGCGGCAGCAACAAACGGCTTGTTATCCTCAGGCTCTGCATCGCTCACGGGAACAGCAGCCTTCTCTTCGACAATCTTAGGGACACTGTGTGATACTTGAGGAATGCTAGCTGTATATCCTTCTTGGACAACTTCAGACACAAGTGGCACTTCCTCAGGCATGTGGACGGCCTTGTTGTCGATAGGCTCGGTGTTTTCCTTCACCAATACATTGTTTGGCGCCGTGATCACTTCGTCGTCGTTTTCAGTAGGTGATGGTTCCGAAATGTCAGCTTGAGGAGCTTTGTTCGACGTGGTTGTCAGCGAAGGTTCGTCAACTGAAGCAACTAAATACGCTGTTTCTTCGGGTTGACCGACTGCTGCGTCCGTATCAGCTGACGGTCCACCAACCTCGGGAGAAACCACGCGTGGCAACGTCTCGCTGCTTTCGACGGTCTCGACGGTCTCAGTTACTGCTTCAGGCGCAGTGGCGGCCCCATCTACTGGAATCGGAGTCTTCACGTCGTCGTCATCTTCTGAAGGCATCACTTCCTCGCTGGGGAGAGCAGAGTCACCTTCGTTCTTGGTCAAGTAATCCCACTTGACTACCGGCTTGAACTCGGATTTCTCGGTCATGTCGGGACGAGTCGATCCCTCTTCTGGCTCCGACGCCACCGTCATGTTCCTGCGCGTCGCTGCAGTCTGTCGTTCCAACGACGTGCTGCTCTCGGTCGTGTCGGCATCTTCAGCTTCTGGTGCAACGGCCTTCGTCACCTCCTTCGGTTCATTGGAAATGCTGACGGTGGTCCGCGAGACCACTGGTTACGAACGACGTCTTAATACGCCACGATGTCGCCACGATTTGATCCTCCCAAGGATTCGTCGCTGTTGTCTTCGCTTTGGACGAATTCCGAATCGAGATCGAGACTGTCCACGTCGTCGTCTTGGTTCGAGTCCGATACCGCCGTACGAGTAACCACCGAACGAATTGATCTGCGACGACTACTGGAGGGAGTTCTCCCGCTGCCGAAGTCGCCGTCAACGGACCGGACTTCGTCTTCAGACTTGGCCCCTGAGATTGAGCCGGTAGATTGAACGACCGTGCGTCGGACCGTTCGTCCTGGAGTCACAATGCGGCGGGTAACTCGTCGGCTGCCGGTGGAAGTCTCACTTGTGACACTGCTGACGCTACCCGTGAAGCTACCAGCGCTGACGAGGGACCGTTCTTCACCTTCCATGGTATTTGCACCGGCGTCGACGAGCTGATCGACAGCCATACGTCGAACGACACGGCGTGTGGTTCTCTGACCGGTACCCCGGACGAGTCCTTGGCGACAGTCTCCGTAGATGTTGCACCGCCTTCCGTCGAGACCACGAACTGCAATTCTTCATGGAATAATCCATCGGCTCCCGTCCCACACGCTTTGTGATGCTTCTGGTGCGAACCAACTTGCTTCCGTCACTCTGCACCACATCCCCGTTGGCGCCCTCGTACTGCACTTCATCGTGAACTTTGCCATCCGAACCGGTTCGTCGGACAACCACCCGCCGGGCAGTAACAGCGGAGCGGATTTTGCGGCATTCTCGTAGGCAGCGACGTCTCCATCGGTGGCGTCTCTGTCGGAGATAACGATACTGCAATTAGTTACATATTTGAAAAATATAAAATAAAATCATAAAGTTTTTACTTGGCCCCTATGTATGTCTAGTCCGCTAATGTATTATATATTGGAGGTATCCTCTAGAAATGTATGAGTTCAATAATCCGGTTGGCATCCGATTTAAACCGGATGGATCATAGGATTATCCGGTATAATCCGGATGTATCCGGATTGGTGCATAAGATCGATCCGAAATCCGGATTCGATCATTTTACATTCTCTAGGTAACAGAACTTCTGTTACGTTTCTTGTGGCGGTGGCTTCGTGTATCGCTTGCCTAATTCTTCTTAACGTTGTTCTGGCTGTTGTTTTTGAAAGCTTGCGGCCTCCACCATCGGCACCTATGACATACTACCTCTGTGCGGAAAATGATGAGCATTTAAAAAAAAAAGCGCAGCGCTCCGCCTCGTTTTTGGGGGAGTTATAAGCTTTGCAGAGGTGCTAGCATTTGCATGTGAGCTGCACACAAATCTAAACATTCGTGGGCGTACATCCTCCGCCACGTTAGAAGTACTAGTAGTAAAACGTATCAAACTCGGACGTCATTGACGTCTCACGAGCTGTTGCTTTAACTGTTGTAGTCCCGGGTAAGTCAGTAGGAGTTGTCCATGCAAAAGGAGAGCGCCGCAGCTGCCTCCTGTGCTTTGGCAAGCGTTAATCCGTCGCAAGACAGTGAAACAGGCAGATCACCAGCGCGTATCAGTTTATCCTTGTGCAAATGTCCAAGACGATAGTTGTTGCGGCCTTCGTGCTTCAGTATCTGCTCCAATACGTGCTGCAGAGTAAGGAAGGTCTTGTTTAGCGAGACAGCCGTCGATTCTTTGAACGAAAGCACCACCTCCTTGATAAGCTCATCTGGTGTTCGTGGTATCGTCTTGGACTGCAGAGACTGAATGCTGGCAAAGAAGCCCAAATCAAGGCAGTTCAGATCAGGGCTTTGAGCGGGCTGGTTTATAAGCTTGATCGTCCAGCCGTCAGAGCACCCCGCCGCCGCTACCTCGGGATCGTTCTCCAGGACATGAGGGCGCGCGTTGTCCTGCTGGATTTTTATCGTGAGGTATTTCTGCTCTTGTGGCCACTTGGCCTTGATGGCTGGGATGACGTCGTTATACAGCATCTGACGAGATATCTCGCGTGTTATCGACACTGAACGCGTCTCTTCAACACCAGCCGGTCGATTGACACTCCGTCGCTGCGTAATGTACGTCTCCACAACCGGCCAAATGCCGACTTTGCCGTCCCAACTGCCACGTGGACGCGCGACTGCACAGAGAAACATCACTTTAGTAATGTAGCGCTTGCTTTGAACAGCCTGGACTGGAGGTTCTTCCATTGGGTATCCATCTTTCCCCGTGAGCACGTACACGCGCTGCCCGACCTTCTTCACGTAAAACCACTTCTCATCAATGTGGACCACGTCGTACATTGCATCAAACTTGTAGGTTCCGTCAAGCTGAGGTGTCACACGATCCATGCAGAACTTAAGTCGCTCTAATCTATGCGAAGGCGTGAGCGGTGGACGAGTTTGCCTCAGCGCACGGCGTAAGTAGCCCTCCTTGATCAGCTGTTGCACGAGGTAGGAGCTCACACCAGACCCCTGTTGTACAGCGCGCTGGTTCTCATGGTCATTTACTGGCACTTCGGCGAGGCGCTTGCAGAGCGCCAAACGGTTTTTCTTCTTTCGCCCCCGAGCGTGCTTTCTCGACTTGACTACTGCAGCTACTCGCTCACCCATAGACCTGATACCCTGCTCCCAAATACGAGAAACAGCGCAGCGGTTTAGATTAAAGTAGGCGGCGGTCTGTCCGATATCGCCGTGCCTAAGCACCCCTCCGTTGCTACGAAGGAGCAGCATCTCCCACACTGCTTGGCGCTCTTCATCAGTGGCTTCCGATCTGCTCATTGCCGCTCCTCTTTGAAAATGAAGGGGAGAGGTCCAGCGGGAAGATTGGGCGGGAGATTCGAAATTCAAAACTGAGGGTATTGATTTTGAACAGGATGTAATTTGATTGGAAATGCTCATCATTTTCCGCATGGAGGTAGTACCAAATAGGTAGAGATGATCTGAGCCAAACAAATGGCATGGAAATCTTACAGGACACCAGTCAAGTATAATCTTAGCCCCTTTTTACACTGCGAAGGCGTTCTGGGGGAGTGAATAAGTGAGTGAGTTTTCCTCTTCTCAACTCTGGTGGTCCTGAACGCGATGCCCAGCCAATGATAGCTGTTGTTCGGGTCGCTTTGTCGTACAATTCGATGTCGGGGAGCCGATGTTGACCTGTGTAGCCTGGTACGCGTGTTAAGTTGGGGCGACCACCAAATTTTGCCTCCTTGGCTTGAAGTTGGCTATTCTCACACCCACTCACTCACTCCACTCACTCACTCACTCACTCACTCACTCACTCACTCACTCACTCAACCAGTCGCTCAATTACTCGCTCACTCTACCACTCAATCACTCACTCAACCATTCACTCACTCAACCAGTCGCTCGCTCCCAGCGAAAGCCTTTGCGCGGCGTAATAAAAATAAAATTAAAGTTGCGGACGTTCATTCAGCAGGGTTAAATATCGGTACACGCTGTCCAATACTATACTTTATACACACAATTTAGCACGTACAACCAACTCGTACATACCAATCAAGGAATGCAGTTTGCAGTTGTGCCACTCCTTAGCTTTACTACCCACTCATGCACAGGGATTTCGCTCCCCCACACAAAACATCTACGTGCATTTTTAGCCGATGAATGTCTCGCGCTGGTTTCTGAAACGTAACACGCGTTTGAGAGAACTAGCTCGTTGTGTTAAACGAGATTTAATTTCAGCAAGAAATTTGAGAGTAATAAAGCACGGTTATTCCTTTTTGTGAAACTGAGAAGTGTCTCACATGTCAAATGGGGTTGCAATACAGGTTTCCCCGCCAGATCCTCGCCTGCAACAGATAGTAAACTCGGTCAGTTGTCGTGCAAATCGTTCGGTGCATGGACCCAACACGCACTGAGTTAAGATACCTACGCGGGAAAGTGTCAGCCGATCAGCCGAATCAAGATGGAGACGAGCATCGACAGATATATTGCAGGCCTGCCGCAAGATAAGATCGCTATCGACACTGCAATGGGCTGGGCAGCTAAGGCATGGGATGGAGTTACGCCGGAAATCGTTAGGAACTGCTGGGTGCATTCAGGTGTCATCCCACGACCGACGAATGCAATGGCAATGCGCCGTTTCTTGTGCAATTAAATTTTCAGTATATCAGTACATTTTGCCAGTGGTGCGTCCGTTGGCCACCCGTCAGATCTGGTCGATTCGCTGTTTTGATTGGTCCCACCTTCGAGGATCTGGCGGGGAAACCTGTAGTTGAGTGAGTGGGTGGGTGGAAGCAGAAGATGCAATTCTGCAATCGAAAAATTCGACCTTGATGGGACTCGAACCCACAACCCCTGATTAGAAGTCAGATGCGCTATCCATTGCGCCACAAGGTCACTGTTGATTGCTCGAAGTCTATTGTATTATTTAAATATTATTAATAGAGCACTTTCTAAACCGTCACGACTGCGTGACCGGGACATTAGGAACTGGTATTTTTGTATAATTGAAGCTGATAGTGAGTTGAAAAAGAGTAGATAAAAGAATGCACTTCCTTGTCAACGCCATTTCCAAGTAACGAAGCAGGTCTGCCGTGTGCCAAATCTGCCCTTGAATCTGATAAAACACGATATCCTCTTGCCGTTCGACTGTTGAACACTCATTTCCACCAGGAAAATGCCGCAGCAATGACTCTGCATTTAGTCTGGCTTTACGAGTCAGTCCATCACCAAGAAATCGAGGATCCAGAATGTTGACGATGTCGTGTACCATAAATCAGCTGAGGTCTCTCTCCTACCACTTTATCTAAAAATACCAACGCCTCGGCCGATATCCCTGGAATTTGTTGAAGCAGCAGTGGCAGGCTTGATAAACTTCAGACAACACTGGCACAGCATCGTTTTTAGAATGCTTGTACCGTAATCTAGATATCGTAGAGCGTACTTTTCTCCTAAGACACACCTATCGCTAGCCAATCACGTAGAGCTACTAACCAGCTGATCCCACGAGATGTCCTTGAGCACACCTGCAGAACCAGGACACTCGAGCAGCTAAACCAGTCATTTCCAAGACGGCACGGCGTGCGCCATGCCACGACCACCAGGCCAAGCCCAAGGCCGAACGCGCACAAAAGGCAAAGGCAAAGGGCCGAAGCTATTTCAGCGGTTTGCACTATCGCATCGCTTTAAAAGCGATGTTATCGCCTTTACGAGGATGGTGCCACCATGCACGCCACTGTTCAACACTTTTTCCCCTCTTTGTTCTCTCCAGAAGTGATGACAAAAAAATTAAAGGGCGAAAGCGCAGAATTTACGCTTGGCTTAAGCAAAAGAAATTCATTCGCGAAAACTGTGCTGCTGGCCAAGGGGCGCACCTCAACCACCGCGTGCTTGGCATGGGAAAGACGCTTAGCGAGGACGTGGAAGAGCATCTCGTGCGTTGGATCAATTCTCTGCGAGCTGATGGAGCGCCTGTAACCGGGCTGATGGTCCGCTTGAAAGCGTCCGAGTTTTTCTAGCTACAGGTGGGCCATCAGACTGGTTTCAAGCCTCGCACACATGGCTTTCGTCGTTTTTGAAGCGCCTCAAATACTCCATTCGACGCAGGACGCGCCAAGGCCAGCATTCCCCGACAACGCAGATGAAGCAGCAGCAGTTTTCGGCGCAGAGATGCAAGCGCGGATGCGTGAACTTGGTGTTAATACAGTTTTCAACGCTGATCAAACTGGTGAGTTCATAAAATGATATTATTTGTTGTTTTTTAATAAATGCTAACACATTTTAATAATGTTTGTAGCTGTCAACTACGAGTATCTCCCTGTGACAACAGTGTGTAGTACAGGTCAGAAAACTGTCTGGATGAAAAGCGCTGGAAAAAGCAAAGAGCGAATGACTGCGATGTTACTTGGTGACAGTAGCGGCATCAAGTACGAACCTTTCGCGGTTTTCAGAACAAAACCTTCTGAAGATGCTGACCGGGCGCTATTCAATTCTGCTTTCCAGCATGGATTCGGCCGTAAATTGCGGGCGGATTTATCGCCGTTGCAAAACGGGGTTCAGATTTTGGAAATCGCGCAGGTTGGTGGAATAGTGAACTGACAATTCAGTTTTTGCTGTATCATTTTTGCGAGAGGGCTAATATGCATGAGCCTGTATTACTTTTGCTGGACGATTTTTCGGGGCATTGGCGGGAGGATGTATGCATTATGGCACGTCTGCTAAACGTGGAGTTAATGCGCATTCCGCGAGGATATACATCAGCCTGCCAACCGGCCGATATATCCTGGAATAAACCCCTCAAGGATCAACTGCGAGGAAATTGGGTACAGCAAATGCTGCATCAACTACAAACTCACGTTCCCGGTGAGCCGTTTAAGCTCCAGCCACCTTCTCGCAGTGATTTAATCGATTGGACCAAGACGGCGTGGAATTCCATGTCAGAAAAGACCATTTCAAGTGGATTTGTGAAAGCGCAAATTACACACAGTGCTGAGGCTTTTGACGGTCAACGCAACGATTCTGGTGACAATTTCGAGGTGCAGTGGGAGTCGCTCTTGGAGATAATGACGGAAATTGATTTGGAAGACGCAGTAATCGACGAAAATCGCGATATTGACACGCTTAGGGAGGATAGAGATTAACGTCGTAATAGACAAGACATTTTTGCTCCTGTATATCTCGTGCACATTTTCAACTGGACGACTTCAATGTTCTTGGGGTGCGCTCTAGGATATCTAGATTACGGTACTTGTCAACAGGGGCCAGAAGTGCCAGTGAAGATGTCATATTTGTCGAAATCGGGGTCGGATAAGTAACGTTTATTTTTTCTCGAGCGTTTATTCTTGCCTTTACTACAGACAAACGCTCGCTCTGCTACAATTCCTGTCAGAATATTATCAGATTCGTTTATAGAGTTGGAATTTTTAGCTAGAGGTTTCAGAAAAGTTACCATAGGGATAAGCAAGCAGCACTACAAGCTCCCACATCGAAATAATGCTGGAAGTTGGGGTCGAATGACATCTTGAGCACGTTTCATTTTACTAGACGATGTGGCGGGTGCTATCACAGTTTAACCACCCCATGAGTTGGCGGCAGCATGTTCAATTGAACTCGCGCCAACAAAAACGCTGGGCTCCTCCATCAGAACGAGTTCCCTGCTAAATTCTCTCACGATTGCGCATCACACGGACTTCACTTACAACACGAGCAAATAGAGTCTCCATCGTGTAAAAGTGCATGGCAAGCTTGCGATAAAATACAGCTTGTTGCTTTTTATTAAGCATGGGGAATGGGAACACTTCCCCGCGACAAAGACAACCCCACCAGTTCGGCCTGTTCACCCCCCGCCGCCGCCCATCCGCAAACGCTTGTCGAGCGAGTACACTGCCGACCGCAACGAAGACGACGGCTGAACCTGCCCCGGCATCCTTGCTATTGTTAAAAGCAGGCGAGTGGACGAGCGTGGAGAGCTACGCCCCAACTCACAGCGGATGCCAGGCTATGAACGCTCAAACACAAGATTTGGTCAAGATTGATTTTTGTTTTACGCTACACATCTACTGCGTCCATGCAAGCGCTGGCTTAGGTGGCGGACAGCGTCAGGTAGAGGTAATTGCCACGGGCAAACACGCGGCAGAAGGTGCATATGGAACTGGGATCAGCCTGGCAGGCAGCACACAGATTTTCAAGCAATTGCCCACAACCCCTACCAGTATTGACAAGAAGCGGCAGAGACAGTTCAACCAAACGCAAGGGCGTGTTGAATGTTCCTAGTGCTCGTACTACCTCTCGCCAGTGGTGCCCGACACGCGCTCTCGATGTCGTAGATCACCTCCGTCAAAAGTCGCAAATGTCGCAGACAGCACACGGATCCAGAAGTGACTGCCCACAACCCCTGTTAGCATCGCGGTAGTAGCAAGACATCCAAATGCGAATGACGCTCGCCCTCGTATTTTTAAATTGACATGATAAACAAATAAGCAAACGTGTATATAATTGGTTGACACATTTTGTTTATATTTGTAGAACCCCACTTGCGTGGCAAGCTACAGCGTTGGGCGATGCAGGCGGTCCTATTCTACACCATGGAATACCACTGCCACTGTCACCTCCACCGCTTTTACTGTCACCAACGGAGGGCTCACGGTCGCCGCAACCCCCAACGTGCATCTCCAGGACGAGGACAGCAAGTTGATCGTCGAGCTCCGCTCAATGTCAACAGGACGCAACAAACAGCTACAACAGATGGTGGCCAACAACCCACGACGTCAACTCGGCGGAGATCTCGCCGCATACAAGCTTCAGTGCACAGCTTCAAGGTACTTTAATGTGCATAATCAGCAGCTCCTGGGAGAAGCTTTGCACGGACAAGGTATTGTGTCCTAGAGCGAGGCACAAGGAGAAAACAGAAAAAGAGTGTGTTATCGAAAACAAGTAAACCAACAAAAATATATTCATTCTGCATTTTGCCGTCAGGTATTGCCAGCACAGTAATTATTGTTGAATGTCCACCCCGTGCTTGCAGGTGCACTTTTGCGCAGCCTCGTACCATCTAATATACACCCACCCCTGAATTAAAGTACCTGATACAATATGTCTCCTCAAGCATTGGCTATGGTCTTAGCTAGCCGCCACCATTAATATTCGATGTTAAAAGCCCCTACTTCTGGTAGCGACGGTTGCTACCTGTGTGCGTGGGTTGATCGTTCCTCAGTACGCTGGCTGCCATCAACACGGTGTAATATGCCCCACGGGCGAGCTTCTGTTGGCGACGACGCCATTGAAGTAGCAGTAGCCTCCAATCGATGGGTGCCAAGTGGCGGATGTGCAGGCGAAGTGAGACTCGAAACGGCCAGCTGCCAGCCGCAGATTTCAGCGCGGGCAGTCACCTGTGGAAAGATCTCGCAGCAGCCGATGAGCGACGAAAGGTCGAGTTTGGCCGAGGCCCGACGGCGCAGTAGAGAAGGATGAAGTTCGCAATCGGCGGTGAAGGACGCACTTCGCAATCGGCAGCGCAGGACGCAGAACGCACGAGACAGGCAGACGCGCAGATCTTGTGAGGTGCGCGGCAGCTGGACGAGGACGGAATAGGTAACACAGGAGCTTGGACAGCTGGACGACGGGGGAAAGCTGAGGACCGGCGGCGCCATCGGTCGCCGAGTTCTCGTTGCAGAGGACCAGCACCACCACATGACGCTGAGTTCACGGATAGGACAAGTGCTGCCACAGGGCGCTGAGTTCACGTTGAAGTTGTTGAGGACCAGTGCCACCGCAAGACACTGCGTTCGCGTTGTTGGAGGGCGACGCCTGACGAGGAGTCAGCTCACGCTAGGCCCAGCGGCGACGGTCGTTGAGGTCACGTTGAAGAGGACCAGCTGGAAGTGCTGAGTTCAAGTTGAAGTAGTTGAAGACCAGCAAAGCAGGCGCTGAGTTCACGGAGTAAGGCGAAGTACACGGAAACGTTGCTAGTCGCAGAAGTGATACAAATCGGTGGAGACACCGGCGCAGGGGGCATCAATTATCCCTGTCGGCCAGCAGTGTTCAGTTGGAAATTGTAGTGACAAGCGAACCCCGTCGGAAGTGACGCACGATTGGCACTTGAGCTGCGACTACCCAGGAGCAGGGTTTCTCAAGAAGCTCATTACAACGGGTTGCCGGTGCAATCAACTGAGTAGTCCGAGGCTGACACCAGCACCGTAGTCAATGCTGCGGAACGTGGAGGTTGCCTGCCATCAATTCTCTGAACATCATTTTAAACTCTTCTTCAACCAAAGCGCAGCTTGCGGCTTTCCCCGCCACAGGCGCATGGCGCACCCTTTTCACAGCAGGGGGAGGACGCTTGGGCAGCCAATAACCGCTGCCGCGTGCGCGACGACCATATCTCCACTATGGAGCCCACGTCTTGGCCTGTGCTAGCCCTGTCTCCAGATCCAACACTTGAAAAAATAGCCAAGTATTTGCGATGTATTAGCAAACATGCTTTGTTTATCAATGGACACGACACTTTCATATTACGTTCAATTCGCTGATATTAATTTGTGCAGAATTACTATTGGTAGTCCTTACAGGTCATTGGTGATCCGTAACTCTTTAACATTTAAAAACCTTAAAAATGCTGTACTTCTTCTTTGATTCATATTATGTCAGAAACGTTTGCCAAGTATACCTGTGAGCGTGGCAACAACTGGCATACGATAGAGAATGATTGTTCTTCACGGAGCATGCGATACTCGCATAGGTAGGTAAATCATACTGGGACCTGCATGGATCTTAACACCAGAAATTATACCAACACGACCGAAGGGCTCTTAAAAATGAGCTCACGCTCCAGAAGAACCGATACTTGTGCTACTTCTCGAGAGTCGATTAACACCGGCGTCTGTTATCACTATCGTTGCTGACTAGGGGTAATCAAATGAAAGGACTGATCGAATATCGTGACCTCGGTTGTTGTTATTGGGGCTGGGCGTTGGTAGTGTGTGGCGGCGGTTAAACAGGATCTGATTTCCGTTACCACCCTGTATCGCCCGCATCTACATCGCGTGCAGCAGATGCATGCAGCTGGTGTACTTCATGGCGTAATGGCAAGGGTCATGTCCAAATTAATGGTACTTCTCAGCTACCAATTTCAACAAGATAGCCCCGAATGACGCTGATACTTCAATACTATTGTGACATTTGTTTGCAGCAGTGGTGTACAATGGGGAAGGTGGAATTTAGGGTTGGGTAAAGATATGTGTTTGGTCACTGCTAGCAGATAAATTCATTGTGCAAGGTTGTGTCCCTATCATCTCTTCTTGCTGATTCGATGTCCATGTCCATGATGTTCGTCTGCATCAACTTAACCATGTCATCTACACACCAATTTCGCTAGGCGTGTCTTCTTGTGTGATTAACACGGCGTCTTCAATGTTAGTCCCGTGTTTACGAAAACCCGTTGACCGAACCACGCTTCTCAAGTATCACCACCCAGCCAGTCATTTATGTCATTAGATCGAAATGGCAACTTAACTCAATACAAAATCTGCCCCTGCTCAGCATCACTACCACCTTCAGCAGCTTCAGTTGCGATAACTTGTACATTTATTATTCGCTTCACATCTAAAAGATAGTCATTGGAGTTCACAACCTTGTTCCTTATATTGTCGCAACCTTGCGATATTGACATAGTTAGGTTGAGACGTGCGGGTTAGTTATTGATGTGGAGGTCTATTGTGCTTTCAATCCCGTGGCGTGAGCCTCGTGGTTAATCCAAATAGAAAGATTTATGCGATCAGCTCATTTTGTTATATCCTTTTAAGTGATTCAGCATCTCATACCCCACCTTTCTGCACTTTCATCCGCGTCTCTCAAGTCATCACCATGGCCTCCTCGAACCATCGCTCTCCCAGCACTTCCCGTACTCCTCACACCTCTCGCAACAGTCGCTCAGAACCCCGTACTCTCACCCCAAGCGATGCTCGCCGAGCTTTTCTCCAGCTTCAGGAGCAGGAAGCTGACCATGTCAGCAAGAGGGCTCGCCATCACTGCGACCGTTTGCCTGCTGATGAAGGCGATGAAGATTCGGCTCATTCGATGCTCGACATCTTCCAGGCTTCGGTGCGCAACGAAAATGGCGGACTTCACGCCTAAGATCGTGAGGCTATGGGGGCGAGTGAGCGAGTACTGTCGACGCGTTGGGATGTTGGTCGCGGCAACAAGTGCCGACAGACACCCATCGACGTGCTTTTCATGGTCTTGTGCGTGCTGAAAACTGTGGCCGCTGGGATGTGCTGGCGCACTCGTTCGACGTCAAGGCACCGACCTTCAAGAAGATGATTCTTCGTTTTCTGGGTCCATTGTCGCCTTACCTCTTCAAATTGTGATGCGAGCAGCCAATTGCGAGACCAGTAGGGATGACGGACACTTCCGTCTTGTATCTATGTAGCTTTTGCTAAGCTGAATAGTACCCAGCACGCTCTTGCTGGCTGCGTGTCGCTGGGCATGATAGACTGTTAAAATGTGACGCCAACAGCGCAACGTGAACGTGGATAGTAGCCGAACGAATGCCCATTCCAAGTGACCTTCTTCATCGTGTACTCTAGCTCGGCATTGACGACGTGTTAAACGATTGAATAAGACAAGAATAGTGAAACAAAATCAAGGAACTAGATCAACCGATCCTTAGTTGTGATTGTACTGCGTTTGTAACACCCTAGACATATTAATCTGCTATCTTCTACTTCCTCTGGCTGATAAAGATCGTAGGATTCCATATAACAGTGTATAGGCTCAATAAAAACTCCGATACAACACTTCTACACCCTCGTCAAGAAAAAAGGACCTAGCGACACGGATCCTGCTTCTCTTTGTGTTATATTACCTAATTTCACCACGTTGGCATTGATGAGGTGTTTACAGATCATAAGGTGTCCTGTAGTAGCGGTGGAATGAAGTAAACATCGCTGGTGCATTCGTGGCGAGTAGTTTTTACAAGAGCTTATTGAGCGTCATACTGGCTCAGCTATACTATGTACGGGTAACAATAAAATCGGTATTAACCAATAGACGAAGCGCAGTAAAATTCATCCAATAATCATGCGTTTTAGTGTGATATTGACTGTTTTATGACAAGACGTTCCCAATCTTGCGATCATTAGCAGTCAGAGGAAGTATCGTTCAAACACGCTTTCAGTCGTTCGTCAATCTCTTCGCCGTCTAGTGTCCTAGCTTCGTTTGCTACAGGAAAAGTCGCTGGTGGTTCTCTTTTCTAAACTTCCACCCAGTTGAGCCATACGCCGACCAATCGGATACAAATGATGTAACGGGGTTACACGAAAGTCACGCCCGTGCGTTGACTTTAGAGGCTGCACAAAACTCTTAACTGTGTGTAGAGTTTTGACTCTGTAGCCATTTAGCTCTCCACCACTCATTTGCATGTCTCTTAGATTAATCTTTATCCCCCAAATCGTCTACCGGTAGGCTCTCCATCCTACGGGTAGGCTCAACCGAAAAGTTAGTTTTCCAGGAATAGAAGCTGGATGCGATCGTTTTAAGCTGCTCACCTTGTTCCTGAAGCGCCGCAGATAGCCAGAGTTAGTTTTTCGCTCCATCCTCGCAGTGTAGCATGGCCAAATTCCATGTCGGAAGCCGGGTTCGAGGCAAGACGAAGCGCCTTGCGGGAAAGGTGGGCGTCGTCCGTGCAGTGCGTACGGGCTCGAGACAGAACAAGTACGATGTCACGTGGGCTACTGGCGCTACTGAGACCGTTGCTGCGAGAGCTATTGAGCTCGCAGCGTCATCCATGTCAGGTCGACCAGCTGAAGACCAGGCCGTGCTCATCGATGACCCGTCCAACACTACCTTTCAAAGCTTGTTGCAAGCTTCTAATGCTTCTCTAGTCATGGAACTGGAGAGCTCATCTAGTGACGAGTCCACGAGCGAAAACGAGATGAATTCTGATGAAGCTGACGAGGATGACACAGTGCTGGCGCATTCAAGGCGATGGACACCATGCACAGCTATTCTCTTTGATTGAGGCTCACAGGTTCAGCCGCGGCCAACTAGATTTTTGTTTACTACACTGTTGGAGAAGTCATTTGCCTCGTACTTTTACTTGATGTATCCCATGCAGATCATGGAGGCCACACTACAGTACACGAACGAAAGCCTATCTAGTAGACGCCACCGCACGATCAAAGCAGGTGACTGGTTCAAATGGATTGGTCTTCGTCTCGCAATGGCGTTGGAGCCAAGACCTGGGCCGGTACGAGTCTACTGGGAAACTGAAGCTAGAGATGGCTTCATTGGTACGCCACCGTGCTTCGGACAGCGATTTGGGATGTCTCGTCATTGCTTTGAGCAGATAATGAACTGCATGTCATTTTCTGATGGGTACCTTAGTGACGATCCCTGGAAGCCGATACGTTTAGTGGTTGACGGATTCAACGCAAGACGAAAAACTTTGTTTCGCCTGGTAATCTGCTATGTGTTGACGAGTGTATGAGCGCTTGGAAAGGCAGAGAAGGGAAATACTGTCACGACGGTCTACCTCATAAAACTAAAATTGCACGAAAACCAGAAGGCAAAGGCACGGAGTTGAAGTCGATTGCTGACGGCGAGAGCGGCGTGCTCCTTGGTCTGGAACTGGTTGAAGGTAAAGACCGCCAGCGTGCAAAGCAGTATTACCGTGAGTACGGCGAAGGTACCGCTGTCGTCCTCAGGCTTGCAGCGCCGTACAAGGGGAGTGGACGTACCATAGTTGCTGACAGTGCCTTTGCTTCAGTCAAGACACTAGTTCAGCTTGAAGCACATCTTGGTCTATATTTTATGGGCATGGTAAAGACTGCTACTGTCGAATATCCAAAGCAGGCATTGACAAATTGGTTCGAAACTACTCCTCCGCGAGGCTCATTCAAAGTGTATGAAAGTACTACAGATCTCGGAAACAAAATGTACGCAATGTGCTGGGCAGATCGAAAGCCAAAGACTATCATTTCCAATCGCGGCACAACATTGCCAGGTACAGATTCAGTACGACCGCGTCATCGACTGATAAATCGAGAGGGGATTTACGAAACGCTACGGTATGAAAAAGTAATTTCTCGTCCGCAAATGATGGAGCTGTTTTTCTCTAAGTTCTCTACGATTGATATTCACGATCACTATCGACAAGGCAGCTTAGCGATTGAGCGTGAGTGGATCACCCGCAATTGGACACATCGATTATTTAGCACTATCCTTGGCATGGTGGTAGTTGACGCGTATTTGGCGTACCGCTACGACACAGAAAATGCCGGCAACGTCGACTTCAATGACTTTGCCTCACAGCTAGCTCACCAATTGATATTCAACGAGTTCGAGACTGCAAGGTCAACACATAATGGAGATGGAGATTCTGAAGGCAGTGTTGAGGGAGCTCCAGACCACCACATCAAACCGTTCATCGAGCTTCCCCAATACGCAGCAATGCGTCTTCAAGGCAAGCGGCCTCAACGAAAGTGCGGTGTATGCAAGAAGAAGGCGTCTTATTATTGCGCTAAGTGCTCTGACGTCGCTCAAGACATCTTCTTCGGCATTTGTGGGCCTCGATCCGACCGAGCATGCTACAGTGCACATCTTTCGTCATCTTCAATATGACTTTTTCTACTAAGCATATGACTTTCAATACAAACTTCTATAGATAACAAACTAACCTCCAGCCTACGGGTAGGCTCTCTCCCTTGCTACCGGTAGGCTTTTGACCTGGGGGATAAAGATTAACTATGCCACATAGTTTAGTCTATACATTTACAGCAAAGGACAGATAATCAATTCAATTCAGTCCTATTTTTGCAGTTAATTAGTGTTGTCCTTGTTTTAAGGGACACTGACTCTGCGAGTCCTAGTTACGGGACTGTACTTGGTTCTTGTATAGAACCGAAGGCGGGACGCCTAAAGAGACAGACTCGGGGAGTCCTTCGTCTTCCTCTGTGCATGTGCACTGCTACGCAGCCCCGCTGCAAATGACACTCAGTGCCACCCCTTCGTGCAGTCTTGGTCGCGCGCTCGCGTGCACTGATGAACTCTCTGCAACGTAAGGTGTCAGATCTCACAACGCTGCGCCCATCACGCTTATCGAGACGTAATTTTGTGCGCTGGAGCATACTGTACCGCATGCACCGATTCCTATTTCGCGAAAATTTTCATTAAGTCCAAAATGCCCGTAGTAGTTGCCCATTTAATGTTGAAGCTGTCGACAATGTTGTTATCGTTCCGTGGATGGATAAAAAATGATGCTAACAACGATTCATGATATTAATGGGGAAGAGTGGTTTGTAAAATAAAGTTGTCATCTCCCCTGAACTGGCCGTCAAAAAACCTAAATACGTACAGTAAACATTTGGAGATTCTCGGGAGATCATTGTTAAACGTACCTCGCCTCCTGCACGATTACAACCAACACATCAACGGTGTCGACAGTGGATACTAGTCGACAAAGCAGGAATTGGTTACCATTAATTTTTGGCTACTACTTATTCATCCTTCACAAAGTCAATCACGGCAAAAACCACTGACACATTCACATTTTATAGCACAGGAAATTTAAGAAATTATTTGGGATGTAGTTCGGACGGGATATCGATCTCGCAAGCATCGCAGAAACCCCTCGATCATTGTCGCTGAAAACTGTAGAGCCTACCCAAATGAAGTACACAAGTCACCTGCCAAGCGTGAAAACTCGACACAGCTGTGCACTTTGTACCGGCAAGCTGGTCACAGGCAAGGCAGCAGAGGTGCACCAGACAAAGTTTAGATGCAAAGCTTGCAACATGTACTTGTGCTGCAAGAGCAGCAGGAATTGCTTTTAAACTAGCGTCTCAACTCGGTAAAAATAGAAATTCTAAATTTATAAGATAATGCAACACGTGAGGTATAAAAACGAAGCTACCATCCGATATAATCTGCTGCAGTGCCAAAAACAGTCGATTATACCAACTTACCGATGAATTTTGAAATCTAGCTTCGCGTCACAACCTGCGATAGAACTTTATAAACGAGCAAGTTCTAACTCGCTCTAGCAGCCTAGAAAGCAATAAACGGGATCGCCTGATCTAACCTGTCGCGGAGCGTACGAGATCTTCCGCGAATGACCTTCTCTCAATCAACCTGGTATTTCAAGTCAGCACTCGCACACACTAATGCGCTTCCATCTTGACAATTGACCAGTTCAGCTGCGCACATGTGAAGTGGGCGGCAATTTGCTCAAGCGCCGGTTTGATAACCTGTAGCGCTCTTCATGAACGAGAAAGTATTCTGCACGTTTTTACCACAAGGACTGGCGTTGAGATCCTCGTCTGCTTTCTGTCGAATGGACTCAAGACGTTTGTCTTGGTCTTCACTCCAGGGCCCTAGTGTGATATCAGGGAAGGCGGTGCAATAGTCGAAGGGCAGTAGGTTGCCACAGCAGGCACGGATCCTGTTGGGCAATAGGCTGTTCTCCACGACAATGGTGGCTCCACCCGTAAGACATTTCATGGCTCTCTCCAAGCAGAGTCCCGGTTTATGCTATTGTCAACTTCTATTGTAAATTTGCAAGACAAACTTCGGAAGCCTCCTGAAGACCGTAACATTTTCCAAAGCTTTTTACTGCAACATTGAAATACAGTTCTGGTTTTGGCTCTGAGTAGCAAAAAAGTCAAATTCCGACACTTTTTAATTGTAAACTAAAAATATACGATTCCAGTTTTTCGTCTTAGCTGAACTCCAGTCACTCCGACCTTTCCCGCCTCGCCCGCAACCAGTTGTCCACAGCCCCCACCCTCATGTCGCACCACCCCGGCCATTACTATGCCCTCCAGCCCACCGAGCAACTCTCGCTCGACGCTGTCATCGCCGCGACGGCGGATGAGGTGGGAGCCGTCAAGTGGTGGCAAGATGCGGGGGTGCTGGAGCGGCAAGTGTTTTGCCCAGGCTGTATCGAGCCCATGCGGGTGAAAGTGTCCGCCAAGAAACCGCCTTGGAGGTGCTGCAAGAATAAGAAGCATCAAAACGGTAAAGAAAAAGCCTAATAGCATGTTAACTAACACTTGGCTGTCGGGTATGAAGCTCTCGCTGGGCCAGGCGGCACACTTGCTGTGCGCCTGGTGTGCATGCGCCTTCGGCAAGCGCAAATTGCCGACATCTCTGAGACCACGGTGGGTGAGTGGTGTGCTTTCCTCCTCCGCTGCCTGTGCTCAAAGCAGCTCATAAGAGATGAGTTTAAGGTATTTATTTTTTTACATGTTTTTTAAGGAACTAACTTTCTTTTAGATTGGGTGGAGTTGGTCACATAGCTGAAATAGACGGAACCAGTATGAAGCAGACAAACAAGCACAACCGTGGGCGATACTTCGCAGACTACTGGCTGTTCGAGGGTGTTGATCGGTCTACGGGTGAGTGGTTTGCTCGTTTTGTCGACGACGATCGCACCCAGGAAAATTTTTTCCAATCATTTGGCAATTTATTAAGCCTGGGTATGTTTTCGGTTTTAAAGAAATGTTGTTTTTTAATTTGAATTTTGTATAGAACTACCATACATTCGGACATGTTCGTCACCTACATTATCGAGCGTAAACGAAGCGAGGGACGCGGCTGCGCACGCTGGCCAACAACTCCCGGCTTTCTGACCTGAACTACATACATAAGTATGTTAACCATACTGAGCACTACGTTGATCCAGACGACGGTTCCCACACAAATACTATTGAAGGTCTGTGGGAAACCCACATTAAAAAGACACATCAGGTCAATGAGAGGAATGAAAAGGTCGGAGTTAAATGGGTACATGGACGAGTACCTTTGGCGATGCTGGTATTTCCTGAAGAAGGCCACAATAACGCAGATCTTTAGCGGGCTGCTGCAACTGATCCAGTGACATGGGGCGTAAGCTCTTAATAAACTTTCTTCAAAACTTTTTCTTTATCTTACACATTTTACAATAGAGGTTGACAATAGCATAAACTGGAGCTCTGCTTGAGGAGAGCCCGTTTCGTTTGTGACATCAACGTATATATATGAGATTTTGGACACTAGCGCGCAAACGGGGTGTGCTTGAGACACAGCGCTGCTCGCCCCATTTCATCGTTATTAGAACCAGGCATGCCAAAAAGTCATGCTTGATCCACAAGTCATTGGACGCGGCTGCCTCCAAAACGACCGTTGGATTCTTCTCCGTACCCTTGTGTTGCCCTGCCTACGCCACCGGGCAATTCTTCCATTCTCGGTGCATGCAGTCCAAACTTCCTAGCATTCCCACAAATCCACGCTGCACATGCAGGGTGAGAAGGCGTTGCACATCGGCATCGGTCGACGCCCGCAAAAATCCTCGCCAAACAAATCGATAACGGCACCCCAGAAGCACAGCAGGCTTTCCACGGCAGTACTCTCACCAATGCGAACAAATTCATCCACAGCATCAGCAGATACGAGGTAGGCAAGCTGGCAAATGGCAGCGGTATTTTTTGCAATGCAGAAAGCCCGAGTTTTTGGTTGCGTCACGTCGCTGCTGAAAGTAGCTGTCGTGACTTTTAATGGCCTTGACAATTCGAAAATACAGCGACTTTTGCATTCGAAAGCGGCAACAAAATGTGCGGGAGCTGTACACTGGGAACTCAACAAAATTATCACATATGAGTCGGTCATGAGCGTCCTCTGTGCCTTGGTCAAAATTTGTCTTTTGCCCAGCGGCAGAACCTCGTCTACGAGGAGGCTCGTCATTCTGAGCAGCGTAGACAAGTATTACCGCAACCAAAGCACTTGTATCGTCGTCATGAAGCTCGCGAGTGAATGCCAGCGTTGCGCTATCATCGTTCATGTTCTGGAGGAAGCGGGGTTTATTTGCGTTTACTCACATCGCTTGGAGACCACTGGTGGAGCTCAGCACTGGCTATGGCGGTGTTGTGTTGTTGCAGACCCCGATTTTTGTGTATTTTGCTCTCAGGCTTTCTCACAACTGGCGGAGATGCTCCTAGGCATATCGTCGTCAGACTCAACTTCTCCTACATCTCTATCTAGCAAACACTGACAGTGAAGCAGCGATATCAACTCGACGTCCGCTATTTCACTATCTTCGAGTAGTTTCCTGTAGCAGTTGCTGTAGCCTCTTGCAATAAGCTCGACATGCAGACGGCAGGCCGCAAGTCAGAAAAGAATCCCAAAAGTATTCTGGCGACGTCTGGCGTACCTCCCGCAGCAAGAAGTACCTCGAGCTTCTGGCGAGGCGTGAACGACATCTTCCGCTTGCATTGCACAGTGGGGGCCATTGCAAAGCCTGAAATGAATGACGATCGCAACGAAAGAGGAGTAGTACCAAAATCAGTTGGTACGTCTGGTGCAACGGTTACGTTGTTCGGCAGCCCAACAGGGATTAATTCGGCAGTATGTGGCGCACACACACCAAACGTAGGTACCAAGCCAATACAAATTTTAAGTGGTCAAGGTTAACAAATCTTCTGTTTTGCATATTTTCTACAGGTTTATTGTTTATTCACAGGTCATTCAAAATACAAGGCGCTAAAAGCTGAATTTATTTACATTTGAGATTTGTATGGACTAAAAAGGTTTTTCGGCTGAGGGACGACTGTAGTGCGTAAACTTGTTTTCCCCATCGGATTTTCCGCAGTGTCCTACATCAGGAGCTGGACGCCGAGCAACGTTGAGCAAGGAGCAACACCCGAGCGCGCAGTAGAGAACCCGACCACCATGGGCAACGCGCTGGGCAGCAAGAAGACGCTGAAGGAGCAGCTGCGCGAGAACAAGCGCGAGATCAACCGCGCCGTGCGGCAGCTGGACCGCGAGCGCACCAACCTGCAGATGCAGGAGAAGAAGCTCATCATCGAGATCAAGAAGATGGCCAAGGAGGGCCAGATCGCCAGCGTCAAGATCATGGCCAAGGACCTGGTGCGCACGCGCCAGCACATCACCAAGTTCTACACCATGCGCTCGCAGCTGCAGGCCGTCTCGCTGCGGCTGGAGGTCTGCAAGAAGACCATACTGCTCGTATTTTTATGATATTTATTCTTTTCTTATTGTTGACAGACGGCCAAGTCGGCGGAAGCCATGACCTCTGCACTACAAGGCACCACCACCGCCATGAAGTCCATGGCGTCCACCATGAACCTGCCCAGACTCAACCAGATCATGATGGAGTACACCAAGGAGAGCGAGAAGATGGAGATGACCCAGGAGATGATCGGCGACACCATCGACGACGTCATGGAGGCCGACATGGACGAGGAGGAGGAGGACAAGATCGTCGGACAGGTGCTGGACGAGATCGGCATCGACATGACTGGCGCCGTGCCGGAGGCGCCCGTCGCCCAGGCTGCTCCAGTCGCGGCGGCCGCTCAAGCGGCCCGCGGCGGCCGCTCAAGCGGCCCCCGCGACGGCGTTGCCGCCTGCCGCCCCCGTTGCAGCTGGTGGCGGCGACACGGACTCGGCCATCAGCGACCTCGAAGCAAGGCTGAACAACTTACGACGGTCGTGAACAGAACTGCAGACGTTAAGACATTTTACGAATGGGCCGTTGTTTCGTGGTCCAAGAGCTACTACCGCTCTAGTTTGAAAAGCAGGAAAGCAAAGCCCCTTAGCCAATGTCGGGGATGATCAACAGGCTCTTGGGGATGAGGCAGAAGTGCAGCGCGAAGTAGACGAACCGATGGCATAAATACGACGTGTCCTCGAACTCCTTGAACACCTCAGGGTGGTGGAAGTACGTGTGCGAGAAGATGCGGTACAGTCGTCTCGAGACCGACTGGAAGTACTGCGTGGCGTTGGAGCTGATGCTCACGCGCGACGGGAACACGCGGCTGCTGGTGAGCAGCGTGTTGACGTTGTCCATCGTGTGCACAATGTACTCGAAGGCGCAGCACTCCTTGGGCGCCTTGTGGGCCGCGCACAGGAACACCCAGTCGTCCGTGGCCTTCATCACGGGGCAGCTCTCGCGTGTGCATGCACCGTCCAGCCGCGCCACCAGCACGTTCAGCTCCTTCATGACCTGCCGCAACTGCTCGTATTGCCACAGGTACGTGTCCTGGTCGTCCGGCACGTCGTAGATCTGGGCCAGCGCCGTCGGGTCCGCGCGGATCTGGCACTGGATCATCTGCTCCACCTCGAAGGCGCCGCCCGTGTCGCTCGCGGCGGCGCCCGCCGCCTCCCAGCCGAAGAACTCCTCGTTGCGACTGCCTGGCAGGTTCTTCCCCACAGTCGTCATCTTGTACTGGCAGAATTTCCGATACAACCGCCACAGTCCTCTTTTTACGATTGCAATTGTATCGATATGATATCAATTCCTTTACTGAAACTAAGTGCGACGTGCAATCTTTTCAATATGGATACAATTGCAAAAGAAGAGCCTTTTCATTCCCCGAGGCTAGACAGACACCCCCTTTCCAGATTCACTGGCATCGAGACCATGGAGCGGCGGCGGGACGATCGGCGCCGCCGCAGCCGCAGCTTCAGCCCCGTGTCCTCGCGCCTGCGTTACCAGCTGCGTCGGCGTCATGCTCGTCCTCCGCCGGCGCCTCCCAGCACCGATCGCCGCCGCCGGCGCCAGGAGAAACCTCGCTCCAGATCCCACCACGACAGTCGCTCGCGCCGACCCAGGTCTCGCTCCCGGTCCCGCTCGGGCTCCAGGAAGCGACGCCACTCGGGCACGCGCTCCCGCACGGGGTCCCACCGCCACCGCTACAGCAGCCGCAAGACACGCAGCTCCAGGACCCACAGCCGACGCGGTAGCCCCGAACCTGAACACAACGGCCGCCACCACAAGAAGCAGCGCCACTCGCGCCGAAGGGAGTCTTACCACGACCACAGGGAGCCGCCGCCACCACCGCCAGCCCAGAAAGACGGCAGCGAAGACAGTGCCGCCCACGACGACACGGTCGGAAGCTACGCCGGCAAACCTGGCGACTACCTTCTCAACCGCTACAAGATCCTAAGAGAAGCAGGTCTGGGCACCTTCGGCCGCGTGCTCGAGTGTCTGGACAAACAGCGCAACGAAGTGGTGGCTATTAAAGTAGTACGAAAGGTGGACAAGTACACTGAATCGGCGAAGATCGAAGCCGCCATCCTGCAGGACGTGAACGACAAGGACCGCAACAATGACGGACTTTGTGTCCGCATGTACAAGTGGTTCGAGTACAAGGGCCACGTCTGCATGGTCTTCGAGCGACTGGGCTGCTCCTGTACGACTACCTCAAGAACCACGAGTACAAACCTTTCCCGCTGCACTGCATCCGTGCCTACGCGTGGCAGCTTCTCACGTCGCTAGAGTACATCCACAGCATCCGCCTTATCCACACGGACCTCAAGCCGGAAAACATTTTGCTAGTCGACGACGACGAGGAGCGGCTCTCATGCGATTCGTCATCCCCGTCGTCGACGTCTTCGTACGGCTCGCCCGACGGCTCTGGCCGAGAAAAGTGGTCTAACGGTAGACAGTGGAAGAAACGCGAGCGCGCCATGTCGGACGCAGACAACGGCAGGATGCAGCTGCGGCCGCCAGCAAACAACGCGGTCAAGCTCATCGATTTTGGCGGTGCCACGTATGAGGACGAGTCCAAGAGCTCCATTATCAACACGAGGCAGTACCGATCACCGGAAGTGATCCTTGGCCTTGGCTGGAGCTACCCGTCGGACATTTGGTCAGCCGGCTGCATCATCGCGGAGCTGTATTTAGGCGAGCTGCTGTTCGCGACTCACGAGAACTTGGAGCACTTGGCGCTGATCGAGCGCTGCATCGGCCCACTGCCGCCGCGCATGGTGGCGGAAGCTTCCAAACAGTCGTCCAAGTTTTTCCGACGCGGGCGGTTGAACTGGCCGGCGGGGGCCTCAAGCGAGGAGAGCATCGACCACGTCCGGAAGATGAGCTCGCTGGCCGAGTTGATCGCTCCCGACGACGCCATGAGCGGACTGCTAGAGCTGCTGCAGCTGATGCTGGTGCTGGACCCCGAGAAGCGCGTGTCGGCCAAGGAGGCTTTGAAGACACCCTTCTTCGACAACTTTAGTATCCGCAACATTGTCCGAGCAGGCCACAGGGATGGATCAATAGGGCATTGAGTCAACAGAGTTAGTAGATTGAGGAAGGCTGGGAGGTAGGCGAGAAGGAATCAACATCATGTTGTTGTGCTTATTACGACGACACTTATCGTACGAGTTACATCGCGACAATGCGGATCTCCACCAGAGCGACCGGCGTAGCAGCTACTTGGACACGTAGCATTACATTCGCTAGCACCGCTTGACGTATCGCTTCACACTGCTTGCACGTCATTTTCGCCTGGTATTGCGTTTGCACCACTAGTCCATGCAAAGCGAGACCCCACGAAAGCAGCGAGCAACTACTGCAGCCAACAGGGACAAACACAAACGGTTTGACGGAAACTACAACGCTGTAGTAAGCACTCATCAAGCTGGAAAGCACCTTCACACCCGCGAAGCTAAGCATCGTCATCCACAACCGATCACTGCGGTCAAATGAAATTGCTGGACACGAACGTCGTCCAGTGGGTTTTCATTTCCAAAGCGAACGACCGAACGGCTGAGGAGATGAGGATCGACAAAGCTGGCGCCGACGACAAGGTCGTTCTTGATCAAACTTTCCACCATAGATGGTGGACTTTCCAAGAGATTGAAGCTGTGAACTCGGCCCAGAAAAATCATGAGAAAGCTTTTCCATTACTTGCTAATGGCGACAAAACTAGTTTCTCCTTCTAGGACATAACAAACTGTCGAGACCATCCTGTTACAGCTGCACTTGCGGGGCAGCATGAGATGCTCCAGTTGCCGCAACCTCCTCAATGGTGAGCACCACGTTGCTTCCTTCGCTGTGTCGGCGGGAGGTCTGAAATTCCATGTTAACCTCGCTAGACGAGAACCCGTTGTTTGACACGGGTGAGCTGACGCGCGCTTTGCAGCGGGAGCTTCCGAACGGGGACGACAAACTGACGGACGAGTTGGTGCCCGTGAAGTCAGCGATCGCTGCAGACGCCTGCGAGTTGAACGACGACGTCTTGGGGAGCGAATGTGGCGTTTCTTCCGGGACAGGGTCCAGCGCTCGGTTGTCCGGCGTGATGTTAGAGCCGCCGGTGTATTCGCAGACGGAACCTGGGGGCTGCTCGTTCTCTGTATTGTCCGCATCGTGCTTCTTCTTGTACGTCACGGCAATGACGATCGCACCGACACACGCGAGGGCTCCAAAGATGATCGGCAGTCCGGTGGTCACGTTAAAACCCGACCCGCCAGACTGGAGAGTGTTGCTGCTGCTGCTGAGAGGGTCGGCAGACGACGTCGACTTTGACGCCGACGTGGCTGCCGTTTGAGCTTGCGTCGCCGGCGTGCTCGGACTGACCGTGGCCGTCGTGCTGGACGGCGGATCCGTCGCTGCGTTTTGGCTGTCACTGGTGCTGGTTGCTGCAGAGTTTGATGTGATTGGTGCGGTGGTCTCTGTCGATGGGGCCGTCGTCGCAGAGCTGGTGGTATCGGACGCGGCGCTGCCGATCACCGTCGAGGACGACGGCGACGACGGCGACGACGGCGACGTGGTTTCGTCGCCCCGGCCGGTGATGAGACCGTCCGAAGCCGGGGCCAGCGTCAGAATGGAGTTGCCGCTCGAGCGCGCATCGATCGAGACGACGAACGCTAACGCCGCGACCAGCAGCAGTCTCCGAGCTGAGCCCATGCTCCAGTCCGTCCCCAGTACCTGTTTGGAAAGTGGCGCTGCCGCGGCTAGCGCTAGCGGCGGAAAAGACGAGGACTGCTTGCCGTCCGTGCAAGACGCCTCACGCAAGCCGCACTGCCTCAGAACCAGATGCATCCGGGTGTGTGCGGCCCGATGGCGCCTCAATCTCCAGCGTCGGCCACACATACTCTGCCAAGAAGAAACGTCCGGCCCAGCTGGACTGCGCCAGCATGTGAGACTTTGAAGCGCGGCCTGCCCGTTGTGGATAAAAGGCCGGATATGTGGAAGGCGTCGCGCGGGTGTAATGCGCTGGGCATCGTGGACGAAGATCACGACAAATTGCTGCCGATTCAATGCAGCGACGGCGAGTAGTGCTGTACAGTTGATCGCAGTGACGTCAAGGAACTGCAGCACTAATTTCCGTAGCAGCGTTGGCTCGGAAAAGCCGAGCACGTGCGGTGCCATCTGCGGCGACAGGAGGCCCAGCTGCCGGATGCCCGCAGCCTCTGCAGCGACCACTGAGAACATTTCGTTCGCGAGGGGATTGTCGTGTCGATTGATTATTGAAGCGAGCACATGCGGTGGCGTGCTCTCAGATGGAGACACCACCAGCAAACGCGACCAGACCGGTCGAGCAGAGAGCTCAATGCTGGCCACCGCGACCATCCCCAAGGCCATTTGGCCGAGATCAGTTTGGTGGACATGTATTGTCATGATCCACTACCACTAAGCCACCACGTTGATCGGTGGCTCAACTCGACGTCTTCTTGGTCGCCAGCAGCCTTTCCAATCGCAACGTGAGTGTCAAGCTTTGGCGACGAGCTTGCTTGTGGAAATGCGATGCGACTTGCAAATCAATGATACATAAAATGTAACGGTTTAGCTAAACTGAGAGACGTCACACACTCGATAAATAAGACCGCCACCACCATGGCAGATCAGGCCGAGGACTCTGGCGGCCGCGTGCTGAGCATCCAGTCGCACGTGGTGCAGGGCTACGTGGGCAACAAGAGCGCCGTGTTTCCCCTGCAACTGCTGGGCATGGACGTGGACCCGATCAACAGCGTCCAGTTCTCCAACCACACGGGGTATGCCAAATTCACGGGCCGGCGACTGACGGGGGACGAGCTGCACGAGCTTCTGGACGGCATGGAGATGAACAATTTGCTGACGAACGCCCACACGCACCTACTAACGGGCTACATCGGCTCGGTGTCGCTGCTGGACGCCATTGTGCGCGTCTACGAGCGACTGCGGGCGGCCCAGAGTTACCCGGAGCGTCTTGTATACGTATGTGACCCCGTCATGGGAGACCTGGGCAAACTCTATGTCCCTCTAGAGCTGGTGGAGCTGTACCGGTCCAAAGTGTTGCCAATTTGCGACGTACTGACGCCCAACCAGTACGAGTGCGAGCTGCTGGCGGAGATGACGCTACAAACGGTGCAGGACGCCATGCAGGCCTGCAAGAAGCTGCATACGTTGGGGCCTAAAGTTGTGGTGGTGAGCAGCTTCGTGGAGGCAACGAAGGAGGGACAAGAACCGCCCAAGGAGCTGGTGGTGATTGGCAGCAAGGTGGTGGGTGGTGGTGAAGGACGGGAGCCGATCTGCGAGCAGTACGAGGTGCGCTTCCCGCTAATCGACAGCTACTACACGGGCACGGGCGATCTGTTCGCTGCGCTGCTGCTGGCGTGGCTGTATCGCTACCCGGAGGACTTCAAGCGAGTGCTGGAGAACGTCATCAGTACGATCCAAGACGTGCTCAAGATCACGCTCAAACTGGGAGGCAAGGACTGCGACCTCAAGCTCATTCAGAGCCGCCACGTGATTGCCAACCCGGACGTCCGCTTCTTCGCCACGCCACTTGCAGTTCCCGTACTATCCGTGCTCGTAGACTTCGATGCACTACTAGGAACGGAGTCTGAGCGGGCTGCATGGCAATCGAACATCACCAATGGCAGGGTGCTTGTCGACGCTCCAGCAGACGTTAAGTTTAAGAACCGTAGCCTGATTGACGAGCTTGTTAAGACTGTGGGCGTTAAGAACGTCGAGATCGTCACGGACTACTCGGTTGAATCGACGAAGGCGGCGCTGGGGGACATGACGTTTAACGTACTCTCGCCGGCGGAGTTCCGCGCGAAGGCTCTTCCTTCGGACAACCGGATTGAATCCCACAACTGCGAGACGCTCTTAGTGTCGAACGCTGCTCCTCTGCTTGAGTTGGCATCTCAAGGTTTGCTCCAAGTAGCGACACCCGAGCAAGCCACAACATTCATCGAGGAGCACAATGCTGCATGCCACCTCGCCTAAGAGAGATGCCATACTCTTCATAAAGCAATAGATAGAGCTTTATTTCGGCTTTCGCTTCGGTGAAAGTGGAATCAATGGGACGTACCGATTAGCAGCAAACACTTATGAGAGAAGGACAAGCCAACTCACGGATGTACCACCACCCGCGTCGAGATTGCTGTATGGATGCGACCGAGCGACGAAGTCCACCGGTCCAAAGCGTCGTACATCTTGCTAGCGTCGCGAGTTCTGACGTAAAAGGCCACAATAAGTAAAGCAACGTTAAATGGGACAACAGATACGTACTTCTGCCGAGTCTGCAGCACCAGCAGCCCCTTGCTCTGGTCGATCTTGGCTTCTAGCTCGCGATTCTGGATTAGCGCTACGGCAATCTCCTCCACGTCCTTCGCAGTCACATTCATGATCTTCGAGAGATTCTCGATGCGGATTGACTGGTACGGACGCACAATCTTCTTCATGACTTGGCAGCGAATGTTGTGCAGTAGAGGATTCAGATACTTCTTCATGATGGGGTCGCTCAGCAGCTTGTACTTGGGGTTCTTTAGGATCTTTTCGAACTGCACAATGTCGTTGGCTTCGTAAGCGCCACGCAGCAACAGCATCGCACCTATCTCCTCCACGTCCTGGTAGACTTTGGCCTCCCGCGAGTCGAACGGGTTAATGTCCGAGCTGGCCAGCATGTTGGCCAGCACTACGTACTTAAGACACTGCGTAGCACGTGCGTTGCCGGCTTCCTGGTAGTTGCGGAAGCTCTCGAAGAACTCGTTGTACGCCAACATCCACTCCTTCTCCTCTAGATACATCTTACCTCCTTCTTCACGAATAACCCTAGCATCCAACAGTTAACAAGCATAACCTCTATCTTTTCTTTAAGACAGCCGTACCCCATGATTCGCGGGTCGGCCACTGCAGCGTCCAGGTCCAGCGTCTTTGGGTAGATCGTCCTCATTTTGGCACTGTTCTTGGTCGCTCCGCACAGCTGAATCAACACCAACAATTACTCTCTAATCAACATCAAAACGTGCATTTGTTCTTACCTGGATCTCCAACGCGTAGATGTCCAGCAGTGATGTGGCCTTGGGTGATCCTGCACGCCATCGGGCGCCTCGCAGTAGCTGTACAACTGGTCCAGCAACTTCTTGAGTTGATCAAACTCCTGCAGGTCCAGATACAGCTTGGCAAGCTTAACGTTCATGCTGAACCACAGACGGTCGTTGTTGACGTCTTTGAGTCTCTCCAATGTCAACTCGTACATCTTGCTCGTGTACTTGGCGCTGTCTTTGTCTTCCTCTTGGCCTGTAGCATTGGAAACCACATCTAGAATGCTAGAAATGGAGTCTGTGCTCTCATTTCTAGTCACAAAAGCGAGGTGGTGCAGCATCTCCTCGTACTGACTCAGCATCTGCTCCCATTGGCGGCGACTGACGCAGATCTTGACCACGTGCTCCAGCGCCTGGAAGCTCCACTTGCGCTGCTCCACCGGTGTGTTCTCCTTCTCCAGCGCCACCACCTTCTGGAAGTACGTAAGCGCCTGGGTCAGTTCCCTCGCTGGCGAAAGTCTTCGGCCTCGTAGAACGTGTTCTCCAGCTCGATCTGCGCATTGCGGGCGGCGCTACGTTGCTGCGCAGCCTCGTCGTCCTCTCCGGCGGCCTCCTGGTCGCTTTCGAACTGCTCGTCGCTGTCATATTCGTACTCAAACTCGTCCGAGTCCGACATCCTCAACGTATCTTGGCTAATGCTTCTTCTAGTCTATAAATAAAAGTGATGGATTGTGATTGGCTGCATTATTTTTATAACGGACATATACAAACTTCAAGTCGATGTGTCCAATCGTCAAATATGCTGGAACAGCTCAAGGCGGCGGGCACGCAGGCGGCGGCTCTGGCCGACAAGGCCAAGGACGCGGCGCAGAAGGGTTCTGCGTTGGCCATGGATGCCACGCAGAAGGGCTCGGCGGCGTTGCAGGCCAAGGCGGTGCTCTGAACGTCAAAATCCCCACAGTCGTCAAGTCTTCGTCCACCAACTCGCTCGCCAGCTCCGACGCGACGGTGGAGAGCGATCTCGAAGGCGGCAAGTCCCCAATAAGCGCCAATCAGGAGAAGGAAGGACTACTAAGTGAACTAGGCCAGGAGTGCGGACTCACCAAGCGCCAGAGACTCTACGGAGCCATCGGCTGCTACTGCTTCGGCGCCCTCTGCGGCTTCCTGTCGACGCTCATGATGTGGGGCGGCCCCAAACACCTCAAGCAGTTCGCCTTCTTCTATACCGTGGGGAATCTCTGCAGCATTGGCAGCTCGCTGTTCCTGGTGGGGCCCATGCGCCAGCTCAAAGTCATGTGCATGCCCGTGCGGCGTGTAGCCTGCTGCATTTGGATGGGAGCTATGACGCTGACTCTCATCATCGCGTTCGGCTTCCCCAAGGCTGGCCCACTGGTGCTACTGCTGGTGATTGTCCAGTACGCAGCCATGTTGTGGTACGGAGCCAGCTTCATCCCATACGGCCGCGCCATCCTCCGCAAGGGCTGCTCCAAGTTTGCAGGCTACGTCTCCAGCTAAAAGACGTCTTGATCCAATAACTTTATAATCTGCAGCGTTTGCAACGTTTCGTATCAAGGTAAAGCAAAAACGATATACTTTTCTCCTACGACTAGCCAACTTTTTATCAGCAGGCAAGCGACAAGCATTAGCGCCGTCGACAAACTTGTCATGGGCAGCAAAATCTTAGGAAGCTGCTCAACCCGAGCCCCGTGGGGTGGAATTAGCCCGCACGCATGTTTTCCGAGCTTGTCCCAAGCCTGCACAGTGCATCGACAGGTGCCAAGTTCAAAGTTATTCTGCTCCCGCACAGTCAAAGCCATCCAAGTCACGGACACCTGCAGCTCCATCTAAATCGCGCGCCACCACCGTCCCAGTCCCCATCGCATACACGCTGCGAATAGCTCTCGACAATGAACCGCCACTCGAGCGTCGGCGAAATGTCCTCGCCGTTCGACCGCCACCTGCTCGACATTTATGAAGGACGCACACCTGACGGGCTCGTGTTTTTCGAGGAGCACGGCTACTACGACGTGAGCGACACGGCCAACACGGTGCAAATGTTCCGCAGCAACGTCGGCCTGGACGAGTTCTGGCATGAGCGCGAGAGTCTTGACGACGTGAGCCTGTTTGATAGACCGACCGTGTATCCGTTCGGGTCGAAGAGCAAAGTGCCGAGCAGTCGAATGCGCAGCGAGCTGCACCGCTCCAACTCTGATTCACGCTGCTGGACGACGACGGCAACCCTGTGAGTGAGGACGATCTGCTGGAGATGGAGAGGGAGGACCGACTCAAGGTGAAGAGTCTCGAGCTGGACGACGACGACCTGGCCGAACTGCAGAACGAGATGGTCTCGATGGAGTCGGCTATTGAGGTCATCCGCGTGGAGAAGTATCACTTCCAACGTGTCTTCTTCCGGGCGCTGAACCAAGCTACAAGTGAGGATGATTCCGAGCCGACAGTCTTTGAGACCTTCCGTCTGCCGGACAACTTGAGTGCCGCCGATCCCTCCTCCGCCCGTGGCGCTGCGGGACTTGCCGCCGTACTGCGGCAACCTGTTTATGCTTCGCGAGTCGATTGCTCTACTACGTCGCAGTTGGAGCAAACGCTGGTGCGTACTCGACTTCCAGTCGCTTGTCCTCCGAATGTACAAACGTAGCTACTGGAGAAGTCCACGTGGAGAACTCGACCTGCGAACGGTGACCAAGGTGGAGATGATGGGCCACGGAGGCTTCCGCATGGAGTTCCGCGGCGGCAACATGATCGTCATGCGCTCCAAGAGCGAGCGAGGCGGCCAGTTGGTCGCAGCTCCTCAACTTTGCGCTGCAGTTGGTGCGCGGCATCCTGGCTCGCTGTCCAGACGGGTCCCGCCTCACCAACAGTTGAGCAACTATCGTTTCCTCCACGCCCACCACTTTCAACTACGTGCAATGACCCAACACACGTACGAAAACTATGAACCATTTCGACTATTTTGACTACGTTTCCACGTTCACAACACCTGCCGAGCGTCGACG
>JAAVTG010000031.1:0-39248 GCA_011947345.1 Phytophthora quininea
CTGACAACAACCAAGAAGTAAATGGCACATCATCATCTCCACAATTAAACGGCGCTGATGCGAGAAGGATACTGTCACCTAGAAGGGGCCATAGCACTCGTATCGAGTCGTCATCGACAAAAGCAGAATGGCCTGATCCCATTCTGGAGCTCGACCGGATCATCGGGTTTTCGAATAACTTCTCGCACACGTTGCTATGGATTCCAGCAAGCACGTCATGTCTATACTACTTCGTCAACGATTGTTATCCGAGAATTTTGCGATGAATCGAACACCCAGGTCAAAAGTCCGCAGGCTGTGCTTGGAAATATACTTCGGAGTACCAGTAGTATTGACGCCACAAAAGGTACATCTAATTCCTCCGGATCAGTGCTTACCACCCGAGAGCAATTTCTCCATGGCCATTCAGCTCCTATCTGTGTGTTAGCTGTCACCAAGGATGGAAGTATTCTTGCTTCAGCGGAGACGCCAATTAATTCGAAGACAAGCGGAATTAGGCTGTGGAGCCTTGGGAGTCACGAATGCATGACAGTTGTCAAGGCTCAAGCCAAAGGAGTGCATGCACTATGTTTTTCAGCACCGACCAAGCAACGTCTACTTCTCTGTGCTGTTGGTCGTGATGATTGTTCCCGTACGCAGGTTTTTATCTGGGACTGTTCGAGTCTGCAGCAAGGAGATCAAGGACATCTATCTGCAGCAGTGACTCTCATGGCAAGACAAACATCAGATTTCCCGATTGTTCGGATTGCGTTTTCGCCGTACGAACAGCAAGACCAATATCATCTCGTGTCCTGCGGGCGAGAAAATGTGCGCTACTGGCGAGTAAACCCGAGTAGTGGACACCTTACTGGTTGCCCTGTCATTCTGAACGAGTACTCCCGTGGAACAATTTTTACAGATCTGGGCTACGACACGATAGTTGAGACTCACCCGTCGAACATTCAACGAGTACGACCATTGTACGTGACCTCCAGTTTGGGCACTCTCCTCGTGATCGACTACGACTCTAAGAAAGTGCTCTGTGTGTACCAACTCCATGACGCGAGCATCAATTGTTTGTCTGTGAATGAGGGATTCTGTGTCACAGGCTCGGATGATTGCTTTCTCCGTGTTTGGCCTCTCGACTTTACGGATTATTTCTTAGAAGCTCATCATGAAGCGGGCGTTAGCTGCTTGGATGTATCCGCAGATGGTATGAAGGTGATTGTTGGCAGCCGAAACAATGCAATCGGGGTGCTGGACATCGCCGATCAGCAATATGGAACTGTACTACGTTCTCATACGAAAGGAATCACTGCTATGACTACAGCGCCGTGGGGGTCTCCATTATCAGCGCTGCTTATCGTCGAGGCTTGTGCTGGTAGGTCTGGCCCTTGCCAAAGTGAATTGGTGACAGCTTCCTTGGACGGGACATTGCGAGTTTGGGATGTAGCATCTGGACAGCAATTATACGAGTTCGATATTAAGGAGGAAGCTATCACTTGTTTGGCTGCATCGCCGACCCAGGCTGGTATCATCGCAGTGGGCTTTTCCTCGGGTTGTACTCGCATTTTCAACGTTCATCGTACAGACACGAACAATTCTGATAGCAATAATGCAGCTGAGACACCTTCCAGTATGTTGCGAGAGTTTTGGCAGCATCAAAGCTCAATCCGTCATATTGCGTTCGATTGCGATGGTCAACACCTTTATACGTCCGGTGCTGGAAAACAATTGTGTTTGTATGATGCGCGAGAGCAAGATTACGTGCCTTTGAAGATGCTGTTGGCCGATTTCCCGCCGAGAATGGTCACTTCGTTCTTAGCCAAGACAAGAAATGGCTGGCCATCATCAACGGAGACCGGAATGGTATTCTCGTGCTAGATCCTTGTTCACTACGCGTTATCGCGACAGTTCAGCCGCCACGGTCGGCAAGCAACTCGGTCGGTATCCAGAAGCTAAGTTGAAGCTTGTGAGATTCTCGAACAATACGTCCGAGCTGCTAGCGTTGTCTGAAAGTGACCGACTGCACGTATTCTCTTTACCGACAAGAACGTTCGTCCAATCCATGCCGTTACTGGGCCAAGGCGGTATCAGCTCCTTGATCATGAGCGCGAACTCGAAGTATATGGTTACAGGCGGCGTGGATGGCTCTCTTCGAGTTTGGAACTGGGATGACAGTGGACGTATCGGCCGTATGCACCAGTCGTTCCTGGGTCATGCGGGAAAATTAACGACTTGGGATTCACGAATGATGGCCAATACATTGTGGCTACAGGAGAATCGAGTGCTGTGTGTATCTGGGAATTCCATGGAGATCCTCGACCGACATCGCCAAGAGTACGTGTCGGAACTACGAATTGTTCCAGTGATCATCGATTGAAGGGCGGTTATGACTCACTACTTTATTGTGAAGAAAGCTCATTGCCTCCTGATACGCATAGTTTTGACAGAGAAACAACTCTGATAGACAACCATGGGAAGTATCGACATGAGCGTTTGACTGCACCATCAGGAATGCATGGAGGCACGGAATCAACGGATCTGGACGAAATTACGAGTAATGGGCGTGGGATTTTAACTGCGTATGCAGAAAAGTTTCGAGGATCGGGAACAATGGACCAAGATAACCAAACGAACAATGGTCTGGAAGGAGGTTTCTTGGCGGCGGGTATTTCGTCCAAAGCAAGTTTTAGACTGAGTCTAGAGCCAGATGCTCTCATGCTGGGTGGGAACACTTGTGAGCAGCATACTAAAGGTGACAGCGTGTTTAAGAGCAGCATGGTTTGTGAAGACGTGCCTGTTGCGGTGGTACAGGAAAAACCTGGAGCAAATGGCCGTATAGCTCTCTTCAGCACGATTGCCGGTTTTGACCCGTCGATATTTGCTTGGTCTTGTTCAACTGGAAAGCTTGTCTTCGCACAAGAGGCCGCACTGGTTGTGGAAGATATTGCTTCCGGAAGGCAAACTCTTTTTGATGACTGTTGTGCTAACGAAAACGCGTCTAACGACAGTGGCGCAATGCTTCAATGTTCATCGACCGAGATCATTCTAATGCAGCTATCGCCTGGCGGCGAGACTGTGGCCACGATATCTTCTCGACTTGATTTCATTACAATTCGATCGCTGTCTTCAAAGAATGTGCCTGATGGCGCTAGCACTGAAGAGGCTCATACTTTGATTCGACTCGCACCAGGTACGAGTGCTATCACGGCGTTGGCGTTTGGACATCGATCTCAGTCGAGCCCAATCGAAGAGCTCGTTTGTGTTGCATGCGAAATTGGTGGCCCGCAGCTTAAAGAACAAATTGTCGTTCTCGCTAGTATAAACAGGGAGACGATTATTTGGTCCAGCGTTGAGTCTGCTGGGTGGGTGCCAAAAGCTGTGAAGCAAATCGTTGCAAAATCGGAGTCGCAGTTCCTGCTGTTTTGTGGCGAGAACAACAGTATTAGTTCAGTATCGATTCATCATACTGTTAGAGCTGGCGTTGACACAGAAGCGTCAAATATCGAGCTGCGCTCACTAATCGATGTGTTCCGACGCAGGTCCAGCGTATCTGTCTTTCCACGAAGCGCTACCTCGTCGGAGCCGACAACGATCGATACTGCTACTTCTACGATCTTCGGCGAGAAGTTTTCATCGCCACCACGCAATTGTTAGTGCCAACAAAAACAAACGAGAGCAAGACTGTCACGTTCTTCGAGTGGATCACCACTGCTGGTAAGTCACTTCTCATTTCGGGATCGACAACAGAAAGCACGCTACATGTACATTCGCTCCCTATGGTCTCCACAAAGCATTCCACCCGCACTGTTATCGACTGGGAACGCCTAACACGAGGTGGAATTGCGCTCTTGTACTCGATCCCACTAAGTGGTGGCGGATTATTGCGAAGTCTATCCGTTGATCCAGTCCGCGACGTGGGATTAGCGACTATGCACGATGGAACGATTGTGCTTGCACAATTTCAGTCTTCCCCGACGGTGAAAGTATTGCGCACTACAACTACCAACTCGACGGCTGGGTTTGGTGAAAGCAACGCCAGTTTATCGATCTCGCAAGCTTCCTGGGCACTAGACGGTACGGTGATTCTCACTCTATCGCGAAGTGATGGCATAGTTCGAGTTTGGCTTCCTGAGCTAACGCGAGAGCTCACGAGGTTCCAGGTTGCTTCGGCAGTTTGCACCTGTTTTGCGGTTAATCCGTTCCAAACATCGACTGATGATGTTTCTCAGTCAGTGATATTGGCAGGATACAGCGACGGCTCGCTGCGCGTGTTCGATCTGCGCGAGATGCAACTTCTGTCGCGGTTTGAGCTCACACTACCAACATCTTCCAAGTCTACTGACGCCCATTCCTTTGATCGAATTGTGTTTATTGGTGCATTCACGGCACTCGTAGTAACTAGCGATCATCGTGTCTTTATGGTGGACTTTACCCATGCGTTAAAGACGAAGGAAGTGGCTCAAACAGCACAAGGACCGATTGTCCGTGCAAGGCCATGTTCTCGTGGAACCACAGCCGCCACTAAGAAGAGAACGCAACAGAAAGCTAGCAGGAAGATGAAACCGAGTGTTGGCAACCGAAAGAACTCACAGGAGGTTGTCTATCGAGAACTGAATCTGCACTCAACGAGGCAAAGCCAGCGGAAGCGATTGGAAAGTGTGGCCAAAAACGAAAGCGCAGCCGAACAAGTGCGAGTTGGTGCAATCGACGTGATGCAGGAAGGCACTTTAAAGATCCATCCGTTCGTCGTCGTAGTGAGTCGAAGTATTGCGAAACAGCCTGAAAGTAAATGCGTAGCGATCGCGTTTGCTGATTCCGGAATGAACGCTTTGAGCGAGGAGATGGCGCCATCGGACAAGTGGCGATTGGAGATCCGAGCCAAGTTGGACCAGACAGTCGTTGTGTTCACGACGACCCCTTCGCCTGCAGCTGCACGAGTTCTGTATCCCTGTCGAATTAAGACCCAGGACGATGTTACAGACGACGGGGGCGGCAGTTGGTGGTGGTGGGGTCTGGAGATTCGTGACTGCGTAAAGGGCTGTGTAGTGCAGCGTCTCGCGTTCGATATTGCCAGCCCTTGTCTAGACTACCTTGCAATGCTCCGCTACATCAGTGTCGTCGTAGCACCAGACAGCCCCGAGACAGAACAACTCCTGCTTTTGGTTGACGAAGACGGTCGAATGGCAGCATTGGACAGCACTCGCCACCTCCTCCCCATCGACTCTAAATACGCACCAACTCTTCAACTCGGCTCCACCGCCAGCATCCTGGCCAAAGGCAACAAAATCAAAATCCTGCTCACCTCACCAACTCAAGTCGCCGTCGCCACTCTCCACTTGCAGAACTAAACGCCCAACAACATTTCAAGGTAAAAACAACCTCTTTTACTCGGTGCGTGTTGATTTCAAGGTCAACTTGCACTTTACTCCTTGAGCTCACCGCAGTCCTCAATGGTCACCGCAGCACGCGTCGCTCCCGACGCCGAGCCCTGCTCCTCCATCTTCTTGAGCACGTCGTGGCCCTCCGTCACCTGTCCGAAGACGACGTGGGCCTGGTCCAGCCAGGGGCAGTCCACCGTCGTGAGGAAGAATTGCGAGCCGTTGGTGTTAGGGCCGGCGTTGGCCATGGACAGAATGCCCACGCCCTCGTGCTTGAGGGCGAACTTCTCGTCCGCGAACTTCTCGCCGTAGATGGACTCGCCGCCCGTGCCGTTGCCGCGCGTGAAGTCACCGCCCTGGCACATGAAGTTGGGGATAATGCGGTGGAACTTGGATCCCTTGTAGTGCAGCGGCTTGCCGCTCTTGCCCACGCCGGCCTCGCCCGTGCACAGCTGGCGGAAGTTCTCGGCAGTCTTGGGCACCACGTCGGCGCGCAGCTCAAACACCAGGCGGCCGCTGGGCTGGCCGCCGATCGACACGTCGAAGAACACGCTCGGGTTCTTGGCCGCCGAGCTGAAGCAGGCCATGGAGGCCTGCTTACGGGCGGCGGACTGCACGGGCGCAGCAGACTCTTGATCAACATGCTCGCTCGGGGATACTTTTTGGATGTGTGGATGTGTGGCTTTACACCCTTTTCGGACCAATTTTGGATATATCTATTTTCACTGCTACTCAGTGTGATGTTAACGCACAGCTTTTCGACAGTGTTGGAATTGTTTTACTCGATTACTATTGCCACTGGGAAACCATTAACACATCTGCGAATTTCCTCCGAAGCGCTCAAGTCACGGACGATTACATCGACAAAGATGACTTCCCGAGTGGAATCTCTCAAGACCCCGCGACGCTTTCTCTCCAAAAGACGACTTCCCATGTACTTCGCATGGATGACGACGAACAACAGCCCAGGGCTCGCTCGAGGAAGAAGACTGTCGTTGGTCAGCGTACCAGGAGTCCTCGCGTGAACAGTACTGCTATTTACAGTCATGCAGCGCGTGATGCCCAAAGTTTCGTCTGGAGATTCGTGAGCTCTCGCCAATTTCTATGCGACATCGATACCAACAAGTACCTGTTCCGATTAGTCCGCAGGGATCCCAGTTTTGATTCCACTAATCCCCAAAAGCAGAGTTCCAGTGACAGTGACTCTCTTCGTTGCTTCGACAGCAACTTCATTCAAAGAGCTGTTATCTCTTTGCGTTGTGTGACGATTGATAGTGAAGACTTGCTGGGAGTGAAGGCTTGCTTTGGTAGCACTCAGTTTCGTTTGAACGCGCTCGACGGCCGTCGATGTTACCACTGGAGAGATTTACGCAACGTGGAGTACCCTACCGATATGCAGACGACATTTCCTTGAATGAACACATCGGCTTCCGCGTAAAGGTTTAGTCTGATACAACAAGTGGGTGGTGGCGCTCAATCCACAATCTCGTCCAGCTTACTGCGGGTAGCGACCCCTCTGCAACGGGAGTGAGCCTAACATCCCATCCGTCAAAGGATCTGAAGATTGAGTTTGTCAACATCCAGCGAAACTGGACTGTGCCAAACGTGTTCAGACTACGGTTTGAGAGCTATGAAGGAAGGATCTAAGTTTCTGCAAGTGCGACCTCCGAGAGAGATGGTTGTGGGAAAGCGCGTAAGCGAGAGCTATGGGTTTCTGGTGAAGAAGCTGGTGGAAATTCTGGATGGTATGTCCTGAGCTAGTAGTGGAAGCACCGCGTGGCGAAAGCTCGAGCTGCGGAAGTGATAAATACTGAGCTAGGTGATAAGCAATTAACAACGAAGAGCACTTTCGAATGGAGCGTACATTTGTTCATTCATTATACAAAGACTGCGGTAGGTGCACGACGAAAGCAGGACGACAGAAAACTGGAGGTGGCGTCAATCACGCGACGAAACTGGAGACGGCAAGCCTTGGCACAAGTCTTGGCGTCTGGCTTGAATTGCTTTTCTTCAGCCGAGCTCCTCTTTTGGTTTGAATCGTCATCGATCATGGTCCGCAGCAAGGCTACCCACCGTTCGCGATCGAGTGCACTCGCTGCACGGACAGCAATACGTTGGCGGTTGGATCCGTACTCCAACTGAATCGTGTGTCGAGCCAAATCGCGCTCGGAGCACGGCAGAAGGCTCGCCGCTGCGTCGAGTGGAATTGAGGTCAGACCCTTCGCAGAGCGGGAGCGTTGGAAGACGAGTTGAAAAGAAGAGGACGAACTCTCGGCGCTGTCACCGGTCGAAGGCAAGACGATCTTCACCGAGTAGACAGCGCACAGCAGCCTGTTGCAGTATTATCCAGAAAAGCAAAGTAAGCACGAAATTTGCTGAAGACAGAGCAGCATGAGAAGTGACTGTCCTGTTCTCACGTGATGGCAAAAACCCCAATCGACGTGGTGATGCGAAGCATGAATGGAGTTTTGCCACAAGAAGTTGCAGGATTGGAGCTGTAGTTTGCCACACGGTACTGCTGTGGCCATGGTTGAAAGAACTTGGGGGAGAGAGAGAAACTGGAGGCTCGAGCAAATTGGGAAATGACAACTTGAGACTTTGGTGTCAGCTAACTTGCTGTATTCGGAGCCACAACTAGCAACCGGCTGCTGCGGAATCCATTAAGATACTGAAGAAAATCTTACCAACGAGGTCGTCGCCTCAACACTAAAAACGTCACAAGACCGCAGAGTACCCCCGTGGCGTGAGCTTGTCTGGGAGCGCTGTCAGACTCCCACGGCGGCCGATCTTGTTCATCTCGAGTCAGAAACATCACACTGAGGAACCACAATGGCCACCGCACCCAACGCCGCGCAATTGCGACTCTCGAGGGCGGATACATCAACGCGTTGAGCGTCACGATGCAGTCGACCGCAGCTGAGCTCCCTCCTGGAATCGGCAGTCTCGAGAAAAATGGTCTCGCTTCTGCTCAGCCCCTGAAGTCAACGACACCACGTTCGCGAGTGCTCCGCTTCCAACGAACAGCGCCAGGAACTTTGCGCCGCCCAACGCTCGACACACGTGACGCCCCGCAATCGCCAGCCACAGCATGTTGTGGAGGTTGTAGCTTGTCACAGGCGTGTAGAGCGTCGAGGTGAGTAAAGTATGCAATCCATCTTGCTGTACTGTGAGCTGGGACGCATCGAAGTGCTTGGCAATAAACTCCTCGCTCTCAAAGGTCCCAAATACTGGGCTCGAGTACAACTCCACGCCTGCCATTGCGGTTAGCAGTGCCAGTAACGCCTTCGAGGTTCCTGGTGACGGTGCGGCATTGGGGTTGGTCGGGTGGCGCGTCTTGGAGTTGCAGCATTGCGACGGACCGCTCGTTGGTGGCTGGACAGTCGGGAGAAAGCTGGGCAGCGAGATAACTGGAGACCAGGACGCAACATGGTGAGACTGGGAGTGATGTGAGACGTGTGAAGGTTCGCACCAAGGAGCAAGTTGACTTGCATCCATCTATCCCATGCAAGTCAAATGTACTAGTACCATCGTGGTGCCTAGAAACCGTTGTTAGCTTGATGCCAATGTCCATGAAGATGTTTATCACGCAGGAAGGCGTCAAAGATGCTCGTCTACATGGCCGATTGCTACTTTGGGATAAAAAGCGCACTTTACGCGCACTGACGCCATTATCGCGATTACTCGCTGAATCCATCAGTCCCCAACACTTGACGCGCTGCGATGGCCACCAGCTTCTCGTCGGCGCGCGTCGCCGACCGCATGCGCAGCTTCAAGAAAGGCATCGACGCAGATGAGACCCGGCGGCGGCGCGAGGACACCACCGTGCAGATCCGCAAGAACCGCCGCGAGGAGCGACTGAACCAGCGCAGACGCATGATCTCCGTGGTGCAGACTTTCAGACACGACTGGCGCTGTAGGTCAGAAAAACTGACCTGTGACTCGTGTGTACAGGCGGAGCGGAGCGATGCAACGCAGATGGCGGCGACAGCCACGCGCGATGAGCCCATGCGCTCGCTGAACGGTGTAAGTGTACGTTGCGTGCAGCGTTAATTGTTTGTTCTTCGGGTGGAGCTGGGTAACAAGGTTTCTATTACGTTAGGTGTCGGACTTGCCCAAAATTGCGGCCATGATCCAGTCGATGGACGTGCTAGAACAGGCCAACGCTGTGTCTCAACTGAGGAGATTGCTGTCACTTGGTAAGGTGGTGGCGTTACTGCGTGTAGCAATCTGAAAGCGATAATTTGACCGTGCTTACGTTCTGTCTGCAGAGACCAACCCTCCTATTCAGGACGTGATCAATCTGGGCGTCGTGCCGCTGCTGGTGGAATTTCTGAGCAAGCAGGACCGTCCGGACATTCAGTTTGAGTCAGCGTGGGCGCTCACCAACATCGCGTCGGGCACGACGGAACACACAGAGATGGTCATCACGTGCGGCGCCGTCCCGCGGCTGTGCGAGCTGCTGCTGTCGTCCAACGACGACGTCTGCGAGCAGGCCGTGTGGGCGCTAGGAAATATTTCGGGTGACTCACCGCAGTGTCGAGATGCGGTGCTGAATGCGGGGGCAATGATTACGCTGCTTGCGGTGCTGCGACGGTCTTCGGGGAAGATCAGCATTCTTCGCAACGCGACGTGGACCCTGTCCAATCTGTGCCGTGGCAAGCCCCGTCCGGAGTTTGAAATGATCAGCCCTGCGCTGCAACTGCTGCCGCACCTGATTCACTCGCCCGACGAGGAAGTTGTGACGGACGCGTGCTGGACGCTCTCGTACATTTCAGACGGATCCCCGATATTATTCAGGCTGTTATTGACGCGGGGTATGTCGGCAGATGCTCGACTTGGTAGGACACACACTGACGTCGATCCAGACACCAGCACTGCGGATGATCGGGAATATTGTGACGGGTAATGAGCACCAGACGCAGACCATGCTGGACTTGTCAGTTCTGCAGCGACTGGTGTCACTGCTCAAGCATGAGAAGAAGCTGATCCGCAAGGAGGCGTGCTGGGCCATCTCCAACATCACCGCTGGTACACAGAGTCAGATCCAAGAGGTGATCGATGCGAACGTGATCCCTCCGCTGCTGTGCCAGCTCATGTCGGTGGAGTTTGACGTGAGGAAAGAGGCGGCTTGGGCCATCTCGAACGCCACCACGGGCGGCACCACAGAGCAGGTCAAATATTTAGTACAGCAAGGTACAGTGACGTCCATTGATTTGGTACTGCGATGCCGTTGCTTACTCGTATTTCCTGGCAGGCTGTATTCCGCCGTTAGTGAAGCTGTTGGATGTTCAGGACCCTCGCGTGATCAACGTAGCGTTGGATGCTCTGGAAAATATTCTCCGCGCTGGAGAGGCAGATATGTCGTTAAACGACACGGAAAATCGCATGGCGCGATACATTGAAGAAGCGGACGGCGTTGAGCTGATCCAGAACCTCCAGTTCCACCAACAAGAAGGTACGCGGCCGAGTCATTTTATTCTCATGATTGTAGTTCTTGCTCACTTGCCTAATCTGTCGTTAGAAATCTACGACAAGTCACTGCGAATCATTCGCGACTACTTTGACGGCGACGAGGACGAGGACTTTGACGTCGCGCCCGACATGGACTTTAATTCGCAGCAGTTTACGTTTGGGGTGGGAGGCAACACTGTCGATCCGGCTGCACTTGGCGACGTGCGGTTTAACTTTTGAGGCGATAGGTGAGACCAAAGCCGAGTGAATGTGACAGATAACGTGTCTTGGTGTCTCCCATTCACTGTTCTCCTTGACGGCCATGGCCGTATGTACAGCTTGCTAATCTGGTGCAGGAGGTTGATAGACAAGAAAGAATTCATTGCCAAGCAGTTGCAATACAAAATAGAGTGTGATTTTTCCAGTTCTGCTCCGCTTATAAGAGGAAGGAACAGCCTCCACGTTCAGCTGTCGGCTCTAGGAATTGTCGCCATTTCTCCTTCGAAGCAGCTCGTCGAGCAGTTTTGATCTTGCTCCTATTCACTGCCGTAGGTCGGAACCACCAAGATGTGCCACTGGTGCAGCCAACAGCAAGCCCTGCAGTCGTAGAAATATCATTAGACAAGTTCATAAAGTCCTCAACATGACAGAATTCCGTACCAGAACATCCAGAGGCAAATGCCCGTCATAAACGCCAGCAACGTGAAAATCCTGTGGTTAAAACAGAAAAGTTAACACGACTTGGACGGTGCTGACGTCAAAATGTATCGAAATCCAACGTACGAGGCGTTCTCGCGGTTCATCTTGCCTGTGACGCCCATGCCCACGCCGGCGAAGCACGCCAGCAGCGTCAGCACCAGGTACGTGATGGAGCCGTTCAGCAACGGCGCAGGGACCTCCATCCTTTGCTCTCGAGTCGAAGCGATGCACACTGCTGGCGCTCTGCCTGCTTGAGATCGAGCTCTAAATACGGCGAGGGGTTTTATATAGCCGAAAAACACGGCAAAAAATAGATTCAGGTGAGAAATGTGGGTCGCTCTACACAGTGCTCCAAACAGAAATATGGACCATGGCAACGTCAACATCTTTCACTTGAAGTCCTGATGCATTTTTAATTCCAACATGGACACTGCACCGTTTCAGGAAGATGGAGCTCTCGCCAAGCAAGTTTTCGCCGTTGCAAACGAGTCCGGTCCAGTATCTCGGTTGGAAAAGCTACTGTACACAAAATTCGCCGCGGTCCTAACGGTTTGGAGTTGCTGCGGAAGGTGGCTCATGCCAAAGACTAAGAGGGAAGCACGCTACTCATGCTTGCAGCTGATCCCAGCCAGTTGCCACCGATATTAGCATGCGGTCGACCTTTGTCTCTCGGTCTATCCGATGAGGAGTTCGCTCGAGTGTTCGCTGAAGCTGAAGCAGCCGCGGAAGCTGTGTGCCGTCTCTTGGTAGATGAAGGTGGAGCCGACGTTAATGATGACAGAGAGCCTCCATTGTACCGGTCGGCAGTGTGCGGGTGTGAACCAGTCGCCAAATTGCTGCTGCAACGTGGTGCCAACAACAAGTCGAAAGTGTTAGCGATGAACTTTGCTGCCGACGTTAATGACCACAGCATGCTGAAGATGATGGTCGAGAATGGAGCTGATACAGAGACTGTTGAGAGCGACAATTACGGAAGAACCGCCTTGACGGATGCAGTGAAGCGAGGACGCATTCGGATCGTTGAGAGATTGCTGGCTGCAGGCGTCAACATGTTTCGACCGGATGCGTCGGGTAAATCGCCCGCCGAGCTTGCTCGCGAGAGCGGTCGTGACGACATTGCAGGCATGCTCACGATCGAGGTAAAAGGGAAACGTCTGCTGGTGCGTGTGTTGGTTTACTCAGTCGGGTTGTTGTGTGGACAGAACCAGCAGCGTTTGATGCGTGGAGTCCAAGGTGTAGGAGATTCCAAGGTGTAGGAGATTCCAAGGTGCGTCCTTGCTGGATTGCAAGTGGCTGGACGAAGCAATTGACATACGAAGCGAAGAACCAACGGCCAGTTTTGTTTGCATATTATTTTTCTTACGCAATCAACACCATGATGGAGGAATTGTTGTTGGTTGTTTGCAGAAATTGTTAGGAAAAAGCACTTCAACGTGGTAAACGTTCAAATCCAGAGTCTCAATTCCTCTTCACACGAGAGAAATTCGTATGGAGGACTACATCGACGAAGATGACCTCTGCGGAGTCTCGAAGAACACATTCAAGCTGCGGCAGCGCTTTCGCCACCACTGGAGTACTTTGAGTGTGTCCTCGTCGTCTTATTCGACGCGTAAGAGTGAGGAATTTCAATTGATCAAGCTGCAGTCGGAAACTGTTCCCACCGAGGAAACGAGGGAACTTTGCATACGGCTGGAAAATCGCGCGGGTTTGCAGCACGTGGCGCTGACAGCTACTACTGGAAGTTTTGCGACCGGCGCAGTGGCCGTGCGACGTCAATACCCGCAGATTTCCAAATGTGCTGGTTCGTGGGGACTGTCTTTCATTACATATCGGTCAACGCCACTCCTCCAGCAAGAAGGCGTTCTTGAGCTGCTTTAACGATGAATACGTTCACGCCGTCGTGCAAAATGTACGTTGCATCCCCATGCAAGACTCGGTCCAGGTCGAAGCGCGTTTCGGACGGATGATGCTTCGATTGAAGAAGTCCTTGAAGCCCAATCGCAACTACCTCCCGCAAACGTTGCAGCGTCCTGCAGCTCTTGCGTCGAGTTGGTCCAACACTTGCGGAACTGAAACGCCGATCATGAGCGCTGTCATTGATGCATTTGGAAGAAGACAAGCAAAACCAAAGCTCACCCTGACAGTCCGTCTCTGCTGGAAATCGAATGGGAAAAGGGAGCTCGCAAAGCTGCGGTACATCCGCCAGGACGACCAGTGGGTTTTCCAGGAGGCCTGCACTCTGCTGGGCGTACACGCGTGCCACGACATTTTCCTGGACAATCGCACCAGCGTTCGCGTCAAAGTCCACTCGACAACTCGGCCAACAACTGAAGACAGCCGTTGGAGCTTTCTCGTCAACCTCGTCCAGTTCCAAGAACCTGTCGACGGTGATCCGTTTGGTACGAAAGTGAGTCTTGCGCCGAATCGCTGGAAGAATTTGAAGATCGACTTGGTGAGCATCAAGCGGAAGTTTGGCGCGGTGCATCTCTACGGACTACGTTTTCAACGCTGTGAAAAGCAAGGAGGTTGTTGTCTTAGCGCGCGACTGCCGAGAGAATCGCAAGCAGGGAAGCAAACTGGTGAGATTGTCCAGCTCTTGGTGAAGCTCGTTGTGGAAGCTGTGGACAAGTTCGCCGCTAGTTGATGCAATGAACGCGTTTAACGGTTTTAAATCAAATACCAGCTACCACACGAGGAGCTGCTCGACGTTGTCTCCCAACTCCTCAGGTTTCTTCAACTGCTTGGACGTCTTACTGACGAGCGTCGATCTCGCTGGCCAGTCGGTTCTCGAGCAGCATGTGGCTCTCAGGCGGCAGGCCGACGCACGCGCGGAAGATGTTGATCACGCTGCGCGATATCGACAGCACTAAGTCATATCGCTATCATTCCTTGCTGCAAGTCCCGGTTCACGAAATCACTCAATGACAAGTTTCTTGGCTGAACTAATTAAAGTGCACAACGTGAGCATCAGTGCGTAGCAAGAAGAAAAGAATGCTGCTCGTACACATTAACTGCGGAGTATCATCTAACTTGATGGATCACCAGGGGCTGTCGTTGGAGTTCCAGCGTCCCCATAGCTAACACTGGTCCCCGCTGGTGTCGCCGATCCAGCAGCTCATGTGCACCGTGCATTGCATCGTCGGCCATCAGACTTCGTCGCCACCGCCACCACGGGCAAGCCGCGAGCACAGCGCATTGCATCTGTTACGGGAATGATGGTATTTGGATCATTTTTGTGTCGTACAAAAACAAGGTTTATCCAGAATGGTGGTAGTTCGGACCATTTATGCAATTACCATCATTCCGCTCAAGTTGAAGTCAAAGGCAACAACGGCATGACCAGCTTCTTGCCGCTGCACTCATGGATTTCCTCGGACGATGGCAATGCAAGCGCAACAGGGACCTTAGTGCACCAGGATCAAGTTCTTCGTAAGATTTCCACCACGGGGTTGGTCGTGTAACACAAGGCGGTGATGTTGCCGTACTTGCGATCCTTTTGGTCGCGTGGGGGTAAAGTCCTGTGGCTATGGACGCGGGGCTCGGGGTGCTTGCCGTAGACTCGTCAAGAGAGCGCGAGGGAGGCGGCCGGTCCACGCTGCAACGGGACTGAGGACTCGGTGGTGGGGTCGTTGTTGCCGTTCGCCTGCAGAGCGTAGCATTCAGGGCCCAGCAATCGTTTTTCAGGCGACGATTGCTGAGAGCAGGTGGTGCTGCTGCTTTGGCGACGAGGAAAGTATCCACACCGAGGGATCTGCTGGAGAAGTCTGAAGTTTGGGGCGGTGACATCACCTCGTGGCTCTTCCACGCGTTGCCGCTGTTGCCATTGCCGTGCTGTGGTGACGCCTGCAAGTCCTCGAGGATTGCGGCCCAGATAGGCTTCGCAGATTGCACTCGCGCTCTGCATCGCAGCACGTGCGCGCGCGGAGACCATGCACGGCGTGCTCGAGTCGAACGTAGCGCTCGAATGGCTAATGGCAGCACTTGCAGACGCCACCCCGAGAATTCCGAGCTGCTAGCGCTCTTCCTTCCAAGCGTGTTGGTCACTTTGGCGGCCTCCATTGTCTCGTTATGCAGCTGCGATTTGCGTGATGACCGCGCGTTAAAACCCTCCGTAGGCAAGCATGGTCTGGCGGTGCCGGTGCCGGGGCTTGAGGCTTTTGGCAGCTTCGCCGTGGTCGAAAGTCGCCGCCCCAAAAGCTACGTCTACACCACTGTATGCTGGTCCTCTCGGCCACGACGGACAAGTGCATTACATTGCAGTCTGTTGAACTCCATGCTCACTATCGTCTCCAGCAGTTGGGCGCAGCGCCGTGCGACGGTTGGAGCGAGTATCTTCGAACCGACGCGTCAGCGGCTCCAGAGCCTCAGATTTTGTTTTTAAAACTCACTTCCGAATCCGCCTCGCCCTGCCCAAGTGAAGCTCCTCCTCTCCGCCATGGCGTCGTCCGACTTCTTCCGCGAGCCGTTCACCGTCAACAGCCCCAACGTCGCGTACACGCCCGACGAGATCACGGCCCAGTACACGTACCACACGACCCGTGTGGAGGGCACCGTGGCCACCCCGTGGCCGACAAGTTCACGTTCAAGACGCAGCGCAAGGTGCCCAAGCTCGGCGTCATGATCGTGGGGCTGGGTGGCAACAACGGCTCGACGCTCGTGGCCAGCATCCTGGCCAACAAGCACCACGTGACGTGGACCACGAAGGAAGGCGTGCAGGAGCCCAACTACTTTGGCTCCGTCACGCAGGCGTCCACCGTGCGGCTCGGCACCAATGCCAACGGCGAAGGCGTCTACATCCCGTTCCACAACCTGCTGCCCATGGTCACCCCCAACGACCTCGTCATCGGCGGCTGGGACATCTCGTCGCTCAACTTGGCCGAAGCCATGAAGCGCGCGCGGGTGCTGGACCACGACCTGCAGCGCCAACTGGTGCCACACCTCGAGAAGATCAAACCGCTGCCCTCCATCTACTACCCGGACTTCATCGCCGCCAACCAGGCCGACCGCGCCGACAACCTGCTCAAGGGTTCCAAGCAGGAGAACCTGGACGCTGTGCGAGCCCAGATCCGCGACTTTAAGCAGAGCAACAACCTTGATAAGGTCATCGTGCTCTGGTCCGCCAACACGGAGCGCTTCTCCGACATTGTCGAGGGCGTGAACGACACGTCGGCCAACCTGCTCGAGTCCATCAAGGCTGGCGAGGCCGAGGTGTCCCCCTCGACGGTCTTCGCCGTCGCCTCGATCCTCGAAGGCTGCTCGTACATCAACGGCAGTCCCCAGAACACGTTCGTGCCTGGTGTGCTGGACCTGGCTGAGGAGAAGAAGATCTTTGTGGGCGGCGACGACTTCAAGTCGGGTCAGACCAAGATGAAATCGGTGCTTGTGGACTTCCTCGTGTCCGCCGGCATCAAACCCACGTCCATCGTGAGCTACAACCACCTGGGCAACAACGACGGCAAGAACCTGTCGGCGCCGCAGCAGTTCCGCTCCAAGGAGATCTCCAAGTCCAACGTCGTGGACGACATGGTGGCCTCCAACCGCCTGCTCTACAAGGAGAACGAACACCCGGACCACGTCGTGGTCATCAAGTACGTGCCGTTCGTGGGCGACAGCAAGCGCGCACTGGACGAGTACACGTCCAAGATCTTCATGAACGGCAACAACACCATCTCGATGCACAACACGTGCGAGGACTCGCTGCTGGCGTCGCCGCTCATTCTCGACCTTGTGCTTGTCTGCGAGCTTGCCGAGCGCATCACGCTCAAGAAGGAGGGCGCCGCTGACTTTGAGCACATGCACTCGGTGCTGTCCATCCTCAGCTACATGCTCAAGGCGCCGCTCGTGCCCCGCGGCACGCCTGTGGTCAACGCGCTCTTCGCGCAGCGCGAGTGCATGATCAACATCTTCCGCGCGTGCGTCGGCCTGCCGCCTGAGAGCCACATGCTGCTCGAGAACCGACTGGCCAGCGAGATCGACGCTCGTCAGTAAGACGTCCAAGCAGTTGAAGAAACCTGAGGAGTTGGGAGACAACGTCGAGCAGCTCCTCGTGTGGTAGCTGGTATTTGATTTAAAACCGTTAAACGCGTTCATTGCATCAACTAGCGGCGAACTTGTCCACAGCTTCCACAACGAGCTTCACCAAGAGCTGGACAATCTCACCAGTTTGCTTCCCTGCTTGCGATTCTCTCGGCAGTCGCGCGCTAAGACAACAACCTCCTTGCTTTTCACAGCGTTGAAAACGTAGTCCGTAGAGATGCACCGCGCCAAACTTCCGCTTGATGCTCACCAAGTCGATCTTCAAATTCTTCCAGCGATTCGGCGCAAGACTCACTTTCGTACCAAACGGATCACCGTCGACAGGTTCTTGGAACTGGACGAGGTTGACGAGAAAGCTCCAACGGCTGTCTTCAGTTGTTGGCCGAGTTGTCGAGTGGACTTTGACGCGAACGCTGGTGCGATTGTCCAGGAAAATGTCGTGGCACGCGTGTACGCCCAGCAGAGTGCAGGCCTCCTGGAAAACCCACTGGTCGTCCTGGCGGATGTACCGCAGCTTTGCGAGCTCCCTTTTCCCATTCGATTTCCAGCAGAGACGGACTGTCAGGGTGAGCTTTGGTTTTGCTTGTCTTCTTCCAAATGCATCAATGACAGCGCTCATGATCGGCGTTTCAGTTCCGCAAATGTTGGACCAACTCGACGCAAGAGCTGCAGGACGCTGCAACGTTTGCGGGAGGTAGTTGCGATTGGGCTTCAAGGACTTCTTCAATCGAAGCATCATCCGTCCGAAACGCGCTTCGACCTGGACCGAGTCTTGCATGGGGATGCAACGTACATTTTGCACGACGGCGTGAACGTATTCATCGTTAAAGCAGCTCAAGAACGCCTTCTTGCTGGAGGAGTGGCGTTGACCGATATGTAATGAAAGACAGTCCCCACGAACCAGCACATTTGGAAATCTGCGGGTATTGACGTCGCACGGCCACTGCGCCGGTCGCAAAAACTTCCAGTAGTAGCTGTCAGCGCCACGTGCTGCAAACCCGCGCGATTTTCCAGCCGTATGCAAAGTTCCCCTCGTTTCCTCGGTGGGAACAGTTTCCGACTGCAGCTTGATCAATTGAAATTCCTCACTCTTACGCGTCGAATAAGACGACGAGGACACACTCAAAGTACTCCAGTGGTGGCGAAAGCGCTGCCGCAGCTTGAATGTGTTCTTCGAGACTCCGCAGAGGTCATCTTCGTCGATGTAGTCCTCCATACGAATTTCTCTCGTGTGAAGAGGAATTGAGACTCTGGATTTGAACGTTTACCACGTTGAAGTGCTTTTTCCTAACAATTTCTGCAAACAACCAACAACAATTCCTCCATCATGGTGTTGATTGCGTAAGAAAAATAATATGCAAACAAAACTGGCCGTTGGTTCTTCGCTTCGTATGTCAATTGCTTCGTCCAGCCACTTGCAATCCAGCAAGGACGCACCTTGGAATCTCCTACACCTTGGAATCTCCTACACCTTGGACTCCACGCATCAAACGCTGCTGGTTCTGTCCACACAACAACCCGACTGAGTAAACCAACACACGCACCAGCAGACGTTTCCCTTTTACCTCGATCGTGAGCATGCCTGCAATGTCGTCACGACCGCTCTCGCGAGCAAGCTCGGCGGGCGATTTACCCGACGCATCCGGTCGAAACATGTTGACGCCTGCAGCCAGCAATCTCTCAACGATCCGAATGCGTCCTCGCTTCACTGCATCCGTCAAGGCGGTTCTTCCGTAATTGTCGCTCTCAACAGTCTCTGTATCAGCTCCATTCTCGACCATCATCTTCAGCATGCTGTGGTCATTAACGTCGGCAGCAAAGTTCATCGCTAACACTTTCGACTTGTTGTTGGCACCACGTTGCAGCAGCAATTTGGCGACTGGTTCACACCCGCACACTGCCGACCGGTACAATGGAGGCTCTCTGTCATCATTAACGTCGGCTCCACCTTCATCTACCAAGAGACGGCACACAGCTTCCGCGGCTGCTTCAGCTTCAGCGAACACTCGAGCGAACTCCTCATCGGATAGATCGAGACATGAGCATTTGCCCCACACCGATATCGGCGGCAACGAGTCTGGTTCGGCTGCGATCTTGAGCAACGTGGTCCTATTGATGTCCTTGAACTGGACCAGCTTCTGCAGCAGCTGCAAACCGTTTGGGCCGCTGCGAATCTTGCGCAGCTCTTCCAGCAGCGCGAGTATCCCGGACTCGTATGCAAGGCCGAACAACTTTTCACCCAGCACGTCAACAGCAGCAGCATCTACTTGAGACGAAGCAGCAGTAGCCATTGGAGCGGTTGAAGGGGTCGCAGCTCCTTCGACCGCGCTCTGGGCTGCAGATATCGCACCCCAAGCGGTCGGCGAGACTGTCAGAATCGCAGCTGCCGCTGCAACGCTCTCGATACCAGCGTTAGAGCTCGACATGGCCACGATGAAGAAGAGTGCTTGGGACTGCGCGTGACGGGGCTTGACAACCGAAAGGCAAGTTGAAGAGCATTTTTGTTTTGCCGCTATCGTCATTTTAATGTCAACGGTGGTCACTACCGGTATTACCGGTACCAAACTGGTACAGGTTTGGGCCCATCACTGGTCACTACCGGTAATTACCAGTACGATATTGCTTCTATACGGCCACGTGGAGCTGCATTTCGAGATTCTTGACGTGAGCAGTCAGTCGTCGCCATGGCCGCCCCCGCGAAGATGCGTCTGCGCTCCGAGAAGCACCTGGCCAACATCACCAAGCGCGGCATGGTCGCGCAGCCCGAGAAGGTCCGTTGCTCCACCTTGTGCTGCTTGTATTCTCTCCATACTGACTGGTGCTGGTCCTGCAGAAAGAGCGGCTACAGCGTCGGCCCCGTCCTGCTGGGCTTCTTCGTGTTCGTGCTGGTGGGCTCATCCATCATTCAGATCCTACAGACGGCGCAGTTCGGCCTGTAAGCAAGTGACAACAAGCACGTGTATGTGAAGCGGCGGCCACCAGCGAGAGGCTACGGGGCTTCATGAAGAAGTCTCCAGTCATACTGCCGTCGCTAATTTAATGCCAATATTCCACAAGATTCCACTCCACTGGGTTAGTGTAAAGATTGTCTTTTATTGAATCAATATGGCTGGTGGAGAGCTGCTCTCGATGCGGCCAGCCCTTCACCATCGTGCCGTTGCTCGTCTACAGTTCCGTGTGCGCCGACTCGGACTCCTTGATCTTGGCGATGAAGTCGGACTTTTCCACGCAGCCCACGCACTCGACGCCGCGCTCGGCCAGGATCTTCCGCAGCTGCTTGACGCGCATCTTGGAGTAGTCTGTGTTGGCATCCGTCTTGGTGGCTGCAATAGAACGAGCATTAGAGTGGCTAGCACTAGTAGCAAACCGCTGACACTAGCCGACATACGGTATCGCATGGAGCAAAAGTCGGGGTTCTTCTTGTCCAGAGACTTGCAGATCTTGAGCGAGTCCTTCTTGAACGAGACCTGGCGAGCCACATCCGCCTTGAGCGGCTCCAGATTGTAGCACTACAGTCATTGAAACAACGCCGTGAGTCGCAGCCCGTATCTTGCAGTATTGATCAGCCATCCCTACCAGCTTGTGGTCCTTGGCGCTCATCTTCTTGCCGCAGTGCTTGGTCACTGCCTTCTCGGCGACGTCCTGCTTCTTGGCCTTGGGCGACTCCTCCAGCAGCTGGTTGTACGTGCCCTTAAGGTCGTCGATCACCTTGATGCACACTGTCCAGGTAGGATATTTTAACATAACTCTGTTAGCACTTGCACGAATTATGTAAAATTCCGCTACAAGTATTTCCATACCTTCGCACTCCTTCTCGTCAGCTTGGATGGGAGCAGCACCCAGCACGAGCGCCACGAGGGCCAGCAACACCACGCGCTTGGCGAACATTTTTGACACGATGGCGGATCGTAAAATGGTGTCCGACATAAAGTCACGAGGATATTTAAGCGCGCTTAACAGCAGTCAAACAGAGGATTGTACCGCGTTCCAGAAAATATTTAAGCGCGCTGGAAATGGTTATCTTGGCTTTTGTAAGGAGCTGCTGCCACGTGGAGCGATCCAAAATGGCTACTCGTGTTGCACATGAACCGACACGGTCTTTTTGTCGTGTTGGGGCCAACTTATTCTTCTCTTCCTACTAAGGTTCCTACTGCGTCTACGAGTAGCGCGTCTGCAAGTCGTTGAAAAAGCCGCTCGTCATATTCTTGAGCTGAAAGATGGCAACAACAACAAAAAGATGAGCGAATACTCAATAAAGAGGATTCCGAGGGTATTGCCCACCTTGGCTGCCTTATTCGCCATGCTGTCTTTCATCAGCTGCAACTGGTACGAAGCTTCGTCGGTCACTGCAACAACAATACCGTGTGCAATTAGATGAAATCCAAACCGTAAGCAGAGGTGTTGAAATCCTTACGCTCTCCAGAAGGCGATCGGCCTCTGCTGTTGTTGTTGCCGTAGAACGCGTCGCTGGAAATGGACTGCGAACCCTGGAATCTTGCCAGTTGTGAACTGTCGGCCTGCACTGCCTCGCCGCCAAAGAAATTGTCGGAAGAAATGGACTTGGCGTTCTTGTACTTGTTCAGCGTGCTTGCGTCGCCAGCGCTAGGTTGATAGGTTGCCGCCGGTGCAACAGGTGCAGGGGCGGCGGCGGTACGCTCACTACGGAGCGCAAAACAATGCAAAAATGGGTCAGATAAATAATAGCATTGCCAAGCTCGACACACTGCAGCAGTACGTACTCTTCTGCTTCCTGCAATGCTCTCGCCAATGCCTCATCATCTTTAATCTGCTTCTCCATCGACAGCTCTTCCTCCGTCGGGGCAGGGGGAGGGTTTTCAAACGGAATGTCATCGAAGTCAAAGTCATCTCCCCCGTGGAAAGTTTGGTAGCTCCCAGACGTGTTGTCTTTCCACCCGTTGACAACTTGGTGGCTCCTCCAAGTCGCGTAGCCTTCGGTGGATCAAAACGAAAGATTAGTACGCCGTCACTGCCACAATAGATGGCATTCTTGCAGCTTACCTTGCTCGTGCGAGTCTGCAGACGTCCAGCGCTTGAGCTGGTCGGTGCCACTTCCTCGCCAGGCTTCACACCGAGCAAAACAACCGGGCGATTAACATTCAGCAGTCCCTGTGGTGCAGGAGGAGCAGCTGGCGATGGCGTTTTGACTGCCGCTGCCGTGGGCACCTCGCGCTTTAGATGACCGCCATGCACAGCAGTTCCGTTACCGTTCGTGGCCTCGCTCTTGATCTCCACGTGCTTCACCAGAGCCTCCAGACCGTCAACGTCGCTGTTACGCTTCTCCTCCGCCTCCGGCGCGACAATCTGCAACGTTGACGCCTTCACCTTCTTGGCCAGCGCGATCTTGTACAGCTGCGCCGCCTTAGAGTTGTACTTGGCGTCGATCTGAGTACCGAATTACAACAATATGGTCAGTATTTCCCCATTGCCATTGACACAGTCCGCAGCCAACGCACGCTCGTCATGTCTGCGGCCCCGTACTGCTTGAAGAACTTGCGCGCCTCGGCGTTGCCGCCCTCGCTCATGGCCTTGAGTTGGTCCTCGGTCCACTCGTCCATGTCGATGGAGCGCACAAAGCTCAGGTGCACGCCCAGGCGGCGGTGGTAGCCCGAGCAGTCCAGGCAGATGAACACACCGTAGGTGACCGTGGCCCACGTCGGGTGGCGCTTGTTGCAGTCGAAGCAGCCCTTGTTGGCCACCGACGAGCGCAGCTTCTGGAACCACGCGTCGCGCACCTGCGTGGGCACATACTGGGGCTTGCTGGGAGAGCTCATGGGGCCTGGAAGTTGCTGCTGCCGCTTGTCGTCACCTCGGTCGTTTTGCTAATGATGCGTTCACCTGAAAACGGCTGACGTTGTTTCCTATAAAAGTATATTTTAGCTTAAAAGATAAAAGAGTGATGGTTAATCAAGTTGAAGTCGGTTTCGGAGCGGCCATTCGAGTGCGCATCAAGATCCCGCGCTGGCATCCCTTCGTGATGAACCCGTTGCAGCCGCTGCCGCCGCGCCGAGTGCTGTCCCCCAAGACCAAGGCACGCAATGGCGTCTCGCGAACCGTCTTCGCGCTGCCCGTGATCCACCAGTTCGAGCCCGTACTGGGCTCCTCCCCCAAGGCCTACATGGTCGCCAAGGCAGCAAGGAACGCAGATAGGGAAACTGGTGATAATGTAGGGTCAACACCGATAGTGCTATCGCAGCCGCAACGTCCAAAGATCAAGGAGATGGGGAGTCTCCTCGATCGCTGCGGCCTCAACCTCCCACTGGGATCTCGGCGAGAGCAGACGTCGACATTTACAGATACAGTCAAGGCACAGAGCAGCGAATGGCGATCCGACCGCTGTTCGAGCAACGGAGAGCGTCGGAGGAAGATGTGAGACCATCATCAGCCAAGAGGCCAACCAGACGCAGCGTAAAGGTGAGGGATTCAAACGGAAGTGTGAGTCATTTGGACGAGACGAGTTCTATCCAACAAGAAAACAGGGAGAGTGTTGATCGCAGAGATGAAAAGGAGGGAAGCGAAGTTGTGAACCAACGTATAGAGGAGGCTCTAAACGATGAGCCTGTGCAGAGTGACTTGTCGAACCAAGAGGATGGCCAATTGACGCGGAATGAAGACAAAAAGCTGCTGAGGCTTTTTCGTTCGGCAAAATTGAAACTGATGCCATTGAAGATGCTGCGGACATGCTCATGAAACCTTTGACTGCCTCTACGTGTCATGAGCCATTCATGCAGACGGAAGGACCCAAACTGAGCTGGTTGCGGAACGCACTCGAAAACGCTTCACCAAATCGAGTAAATGCATCCAATAAACTTCAAAACAACCGTTCGCCGGCAAAGACAGATACGGCCGTTTACAAAGTTCTGGCGAAGGGTATGCGTCAGTTTGAACCACAAACTGTGCTTGTCGCTGTAGTTCTTGGTTCGCGGGGAGACGTTCACATTACTTGCAAACTGCCTGGTGGTGATAGCAACGACAGCCGCATTCCTATATCAGAAATCGATTTAGCACAATCGAGGCGAAGTCGTCCAGACCTGCAAATTCTTACGCCAACATGGGCTGATTGGGTTGTCTCTAGAGTGCGTTGCAACGGTGAATCAATGTTTTCCGTCGATTTTGAAGATGACGACGGCAGGAGACGCTGCTTCTCTGAATCAATGCAAATATGTGGCAACGAAGTGTTTGTCGACATGTTTGTTTTAACTGCGACGGATAGCTTGCTAGTTTCTGTCAAAAGCGACGGTAAAACCTGTGATGAGGTTTTGTTAAGTTCTGACGAGCTTCGTCGGCTAGCTGTACCGTTGGAGAAATGGCCTGCTGGCAATGATGTGACTCAAGACATCTCGGAGTTGCTTCACGACCACGACTTTCTCGTACAACTAGCAACGAAGAGTAACGTGATTCGTCTCGGAAGAAAATGTACAACAGGGTTTAATGATGGATTAGAAAGTGTACAAGCCAGCGATGACTGCTGTGCCACAGCACTTGATTCAGCCAGCGATGTTCTTGTGGGCGAAGTTTCGCTTGCTGGGCTAGAATTCGAGAATTCCGTGAGACCACTGCTTGATGAAAGTAAGCAAGTGGGCACTGTTGCTCTATTAGCACAGGCGTACGTGGAAAACTGTTTTCTGTCTGCGTTACGGAATTTTCAACGGCAGGAAGCTGTACAACTCAACGTTGCCGCTTATATTCAGAAAGCTACATTTACTGATAGTGAAGATGAGTTCAACGCTCGTGTAGAGATGAACCTGAAAGCAGCAAAAGCATTAAAGCTCCAGGTGAGGCATTATTGGGCTTTTATTGTGGAACTGTTTGCCTAACTATTTGATCGTGACACTTCAGGAAATTGCCATGGCTTCTATCGTAGATGATATGATTTTTGATTTTATAGCGTACGAGTGCCGTGTCGAACTCCAGGAGTCCAAGGTGTCAGGAGGCTACGATGATCACTACGCGAGTAAAGTGCAAGCTGCGTACCGAATGAGTGCCCAGAAAAGGTTATACGAACACAAGCGGCATGTTCGGGTGCGAGCGGCACAGATGCTTCAAGCCTTACAGAGAGGGATTATCGCTCGACGACGGTACTCAGAGATGAAAGTGGAGCGAGAGAAATACCTGTTCTATGGGTTCCGATCGAGTTTGTATCACACAACAGCAAATATAAAAGACCCGAGACTTCAATCTCGTGAGCTGAGTAAGGAGACCGAGCGACGACGACATGCGTTCTTGATGCAAGTGCTGCAAGGATATGTGGCCGAAAACTTTGTGGACGACGGGTTTCGCATCGCTGCTGAACAAGTTCGAGATGTCTGTAGCGAGTACGGTATTGTGGTAGGATGTTCCTCCAACTTTGGGGATGTGGTCGCTTCTTATTTGTACGAGGCTCCAATTCCTTCACTGTACGAGTCTATTGGCGAAGCGCATGCATCGACCCACTCGAGGCTTTATTCGAACAGCCAAGTCAGTGCTGCGCTTCTTCTTGGACTAAGAGAGCAGTATGATGATACTTTCGGTCTGTCATCAAACGCCCGCCGGCTTGGCACCGGAGCAGTGTTACAGTCGCGAAGGAAAATGCTGCAAGCTGGAGATTCTGTTCCACCGAGGTGGATGTTGAAGACGTGCACAGCTTTCCAGCAGTCGAACCGCGACCGACTTGCTGGGCTTCGTCTAACTCGTAAAACTGCCGGACAAAAAGCTGCACACCTAATTGCTCGAGATTACCGCAACGTGCTGGCGTCCTCGTTCAATTCATTTGATAGCTGCCGTGCAACTTGGGAAGATGACATCGCAGCTCGACAAGAAGAGCAGCATCAGATGGACACTTTCTCGATTGATGAACTGGTTCAGTTCTGCCTCGACCTGCTGATTTCTTGCGTGAAAGGTAGCTAACCTTAACTTTGTTGTTTAAGTCCGCAAGAGCTAACTATCCTGACGCTTTCAGATTGGGGCTGGATCCGAATCCTCTCTTCCGAGCATTCAATTTGTGCGGCCGCCATTGTCATGGAAAAACTGCGGTGCGAGTTGTAGAGGAAAAGTTTAACCAGTACGCAGCAAGTAAGTTTCCTACGATGGCATGAATGCTTGACACGTGCTGACAGTTTTCTCTTGTGTAGGAATGAACGAGGTTCACGTCAAACAAAGCGTGTTGACTCTACGCGAAGAAATCTCGCAAGAGCTGGAAGATTTCGAAAAGCTGCTGGCGTTGCGCTGCCTCAACATGGCGCTCGACAGCGCCGTGACAGTGCCCACGAGCGAATTGCTGCATATCATGCTGAAGGGCAACGTCGATGAGGAGTACATTCGCCACGGCCTCTCCGTTGTGCTGCCTATCGCCAGCACATCGGAAAAGCATGACCTTGCCCGTAAAATACTGCAAGCCTACGCCAATGCGTCCTACGGTGACGCCTTCAATCTGATCTGCTGGAGTTGCCTTGACGTAGCAGAGAACGTCACGGTTGAAGCTGCTAGGTTCCTCGACAAGATCACTCGCCCGACAAATGAGAGCAATGGTGTCGACAGCAACGCACGTAACACAACTGCGCGCTCCAAGTCGTTGACAGCCCGCGCTCTGTACCTGCTAACTGGGTCTCAAGCCGTGCGGTTCCTGCAGTTTTTAGCCAAGGTGGCGCACTTCAACAAGACCATCCAGAAGCGGGTACTCGCGCATTTAGCTCCGTACGCCGCCAAGTTTGAGATGCACCGCCTCGCCAGCGCCGTCTGTGCGCTTGACGACTTTAATGTCGTCTCGCACCTCTTCAACCAACGCTTCTCCTTGCCAGCTCTTCGATCTTGTCCACCACTCTGGGCCCAGTACAAATCTCTGTTTGGAGAAGATCAAACTGCTGCTGCCACCTGCACTACTGACCTTGAAAAAGCAACGCGAAAAATAAGACGATCACTGAAGCGCTATATTACGAAGGAAGGAAAACTTCTTCCTCGACGCCATCTTCACAGCCTGCAGCATAAACATTCGCTTAGAAATTGACGCTGAATCTCAGTCCACGGCATGAAATACCTGCGTCTGCATCGACCGTCTCAACTTGCTCTCCATCTTTTGAAGCTCTGCTTTTCTTATTCCTCGATGACGGGGGCCGGCGTCTCCAGGTGGCCGCGGGACTTCTTGATGTAGTCGGGCACAATGGGGCCGTCGTACTGGTCCGTGGGCAGCCCCATCGACCGTCGGATGGGGACCACCACCAGCGGCATCGACAGCGCCACGGCGCCGATGGCGCACGAGACCACCACCATGGGCTCGCGGTCCAGGTAGTAGCGGATGAACTTGCCAGCGGCGGCCATTGTCTGCGCGATTCTCCCGTTCGATCTCGACCGCAAACGCGACACTTGGTTTTAGTATGGACCACTGGTACGGATATGGGTAAATCAATGGGTATATAATTGGGTACTTGAAAAGTCATTTAAAAAGTGTTGATAAGTTTTTTCGAGTCCGTTTTGTTGGTCGTTTTGATTAACCTCGGTTTCACCTTCAATGGTTTCTCTTGCAGACCTTGGCACCACCATCACACCAGTCCACGTCAGTTGGCCTTTTGCCCCATCCAGCACAAAGCTCGGCACCCCAAGTCCTTCGTTCTCTGTTCTTCACCCCCAGGATGGCCTCGGCCTCAGAGAAAGCCATCGACACCGCCCAGGTCAAAATGGAGGCGGCCGACGACTCCTCTAAACCCGGCGGCTCCTGCTCCGCATCGTCCAAGAAGACCTGCATCCTCAGCTTCGTCGGGTTCGTCTTCGTGCTGCTGAACCTGGCGGCGCTATGGGCGCTGCACTTCGCGGATCGCCCCGTCACCAAAACCAGCGTCAACAAATCTCTGGGTGCGGCCACCCGCTTCACGACCAGCGACTTCACTGCAACCGACAACACCTCTCCTGCTGCCGGTGATGCCGTCAGCTTCAACACGAACGGCTCCCTGCGCAACGGCGCCGGCACCACCGGATACCTGAACCGACTGAGTCTCGGCGCCGACCTGCTTGGTGCGTCCTACATCAACCTGGCCCCCATGGGCGTGTCCAGCGACTACTACAATACGAACGTGCTGAGCTACACGCGCAAGACGGCTGCGGGAACCACCCAGAACATTGTCACCACTCTCACATACGGCATGGACAACAAGACCCTCACCCAGGGCGACACGACGACCAACGTTGTTGCCAATACAGTCCGCGGTCTCGCCACGCTTTCGGACACGCAAATGGTCGTGATGATGGTGTCGTCGGCGTATGATGTTGCTGTCGCTCCAGCAACGATCGACGGTAGCAAAGGTACGGTCGCAGTCGACCAGACCAAGGCCCAGACTGTCACCACGAGTTCATCCGCCAACTTCATCGGAAAAATCTCCAGCTCAACGTTCGTTGTGGCGAGCTACCAAGCCTACGTTGCATCCGGTTGGTGGCAGTTTGTCAAGGCGGGGACTGTAGCTGCTGACGGCACGATCACCATGTCGTCCACCGGCGTCAACTTTGCCAGCCAAAACGATGCGACCGTCAGCTACAACTTCGGCTCCCCGTGGGGCTCAATGGTGTCGGCACCAACGGCTTCGTCATCCCGTACTACGACAGCGTGTACTCGAGTACGAGGACTGCCGCGGGGCTTTGCGTGACATCTTCAACCGTCTCCGGCACCACAGTCGCAGCCTTCAGCACTCCCGTTTGCAACAGTGCTTACAGCCCTACATACTTGATCGAGTCCGTCGCTCTCACCGATAACGCCTTGGCAATTGTCTTCCACAACAGCGCCAACAGCAACGCCCTCACTGTGGCAGTCGTGAAAGCCGCCACTGATGGCACCCTTAGCTTCCAGGGCAGCCACGTCTTCAACGAAGTTGGTGGAGCCTTCGACTGGAACAAGGACCCATGGGGCTTCTACCCCACACCGCGACCGCGTCTGCTGCCCGGCAACCGCCTTGCTGTGAGCTTCCTGAACCCGACGATGGCTGGCAGGCTATGTGTCCGTGTGCTGGGCTTCTCGCCATCGACGCTGGCCTTCCGTGACCTCACTCCAGTTCTGCCCGTCGCCCCATCCACCTTCACCGTGGCCGTCTCAAGTGCGACGAATACGAGGGGCGCCATCACCATCGATGCGCTCCCTGTGGGTAATGACAGCTTCGTGACCGGCTACGTGGGCAACCGCGACAATACCGTGCGCCAGAACTTTGCAGTGGTCGAGGCTTTCGGTAACCCTGTCGGCATTGTTCAGGAGACGTCCTCCGAAAGCACAAGTGTCACCATGCAGGGCACGGCCGACATCAAGGGATTGAGCGCCGGCAAACTGCACTACGCGACGACTTCCGGTGCCATCGTGACCCCGACACCACGTCGACCGATTCCAAGTCTGCCGATTTCTTCTACACGGCCAGCGACTCGATCATCGTCACGACCGATTCGCGTGTTGGCATGGCGATTGACACTGATACGCTTTTCGTCGCCACGGCCTTCTAAGGACTTGCAGTCGAGACTTCAAACCGTCGGAAGTTTGCGAGCTCGAGCCCCACTTATTAGCAGCACATCACTTCCTAGAGCTGCGGTCGATAAAGCCACCACCAATATGAACTCCGTACATTTTCCCCAACTCAAAAATGTCCGTTACCGTTGACTGTAGGGACGTCATGCTGGAATCAAGACCAGAGGTCGACCTGGATGTATGGGAACGGAAGACGAGAGCGTCGCGGCCAATGTGTCGCTGACACCTGCAGAAGCGCTATCCAGGTTTGATGCTGCGGGTTTGCGTCGCGACTTCGAACGACTGAGCGTGGACGATCTCACCGCTCTCGCCAGCTTTCCAGTAGAGCCGCATGCTCTCATCGGTCGCGTGGTCGCAGTCACACACTGCTTGCTGCTTTCACTCGCGCCAGAGCATTCAACGCTGGAGTTGTGCTCACCACCTTGGGCTTTACTGCGACTTCAGTTTCTCGACAACACCGTGAGGATCTGGCGAAAGCTGCGGAAGCGTGCCCGGCAACTTGAGACCGGAGTCAAATCACTTTCCACCGCGCAGATTCGCTACGGATGCAAGGAGCTGATACCGTACGTGTTACCACCTACGACACCGACCAACAGTCCAAGCAGCAAATGGCAACTCAACAAGGTGGCGCCAGTAAGCACGATCGCTGCTTCGCTCAGCGCATGGGCAGTATTCTGCCTCTGGTGCTCTGTTACGCCGTCGACTTTGACGAATCTCCGTCTTTATGAGGTCTCTGCCGACCAGACAACACCTCAGCTAAGCCGTTCTCCCAGCAAGTCCAAATCAAAGAATCACTCTCCAACTTTGAGGGCGTTAAATAACGTGTCAAGCTTGACAGCTACATGCTGCAGACTAGCAACAGCGTCAGACGGCGTTCTAAACGCATTGGCACCAAGATTGGAGGGCGTTTTATGCTTTTCCACACGCGATTTACCAGCTTGACCCAGGATTTATCACCAGGCGAGTCGGTTGGGGAGTGGTCAGTCTACTGCCTGGATGTGAACCGCGTCGGACGAAAGCAGCAACATCCTTCGTCAACAAATACGTCATGGTGGACTCGCTTCCACCCCATTGATGTATTATCGTCAGCTAGTTCACCGTCGTTCACATTGTCTCAACTGCCGCCACTGGCGCAGCAATCGCTACTGCTTCAGCTTGGCTTCCACGACCATGTCTTTGAGCGTCCGACTCAAGATATTCCATTCGCGAAAAGCCCAGGGCATTGTCGACCCGTCTTTAGTCTTAAGTTCGGCGTGGTTGGAATCGATTCGCACCAACTCTATCTCGTTGCTGTCGGGAATGCCTTCATAACGATGGAGACGACCGTGGCTGATCTACGGTTTCAATTGACCTCACCAACCTCGTCGAGTCTCTGCAGCAGCCTCAACACCGAAGCCAATTTTCGCTTTGCATACTGCGGATCGTTCCTGGCAACCTCACAAGAAAATTGTCTGGCTGCCGCGGCACTTTCGCCTTTTGTTATCCTTGCAATTGTGCCTCACGATAATTCCCTTGCCGAATATCGCAAGAACAAGCTCACCTCACAGCTGTGGTGCCACTACTACGACGTTGCCCAATCCCTCGTAAATGCTGGAGTGCCTGACCACTTACCGCAGCTTGACTCTAAGACATCAAATAGCTCCATCTCCAAGGCAGTCACTGTGTTCCCCGTCCGACGACTTATCACGACCAGACCGACTAATAACACATCCATCCACGAAATATCGACTGCCTCCGCCATCGTCGAGTTTTTCACGCACTGGAGAGCATTTGTACACTTTCAGCAACTTCAGGATGCAGCGATACTTTTCCAGCTTCAGCAGCGATCTCCACGAAAGAAAGTTAAAGTCAAGAAATTGCCTGCAAATCTCAGCAATGGAGGTGATCCAGAAAGCGAGAATGTTCCTTACGGACCGCAACCTGAACCTCTTCCTCACAAGGTATGATTCTGCAGTATTGCCGAAAGCATTCTTGTTTACCTCACTTCATTTCACTTCGCGTAGAAATTCAACTCCAATAAAGAGTGGTTGCTTCCGCTGTATGCCGTGGTCGACGTCGCGACTCCCACCACAGCAACACTAAGAACCCCGTTTCGTGGCGACGTTAATCACGCACTCGCATCACGGTGTCGACTCGTTCTCAGTAATGATGAGCATGTTGTCCACGTCACGCAAGTCAATCTAGCCACCGCCGAATGCGATGCCTTCGGTATTAACCTTACGGTCTTCGACGTCGGCTTTAAGAGAGACGAGTCGTGTCCGCTCGAATCGCTAATTCAACTGAAAGATGTGTACGCCTGGATCATCATGCCCCGTAAGTCGAGCGGTTCTGGGCCACCTGAATGGCTGTGCAGTCTTTACCGTTTCGTCCGGCATCCAAAATATGATTTCCTAGACTTGCATGAGCAGCAATTCCAATATTTCCGTGTTCGGGGCCGTGGCATCTTGTGGAACGACGCGTCGAGGCTGCATTTTGGAGCAAAGCTGTCGACTGGAAGCCCGTCATGGCTAATACAGAACTGCACTCGACAATCTTGCGGAAGATATTTGACACCATGTGCCACTCACATCCGCCGGCACTCGGTGTTGACAGCGTCAAGTTCAGCAAACTTCTCTACGAAGCAACCATCCAGCCGTCGCTGTTGACGATCGGAGATGCTGCCTTTTTGTTCGCAAGCAACATTATGCTTGGGTCCTCGTACGAAATGAACTTTGACGGCTTCGTGCGCGCGATGGAATGGCTGGCCCAGGAATTCTACAGTGGTACGATCAAAGCAAAACCTGGTAAGTCTAGCCCAAACAAAAGCTTACCTGGGGTTCAGCACGCTATGTTGAACTGGCAGCGGACACAGAGAAATCCGCAAGATGACCTTGGCCAGCTTTTATCCCCATTACGGCGCCTCTGTTTTGAAACACTGGTGCATCTACCTAGTCTGTCGGGAACTTGGCACGAGATCATGAACTCGTGGAGATTGACTTCCAAGCAAAATCATGCAGGAGTTCGCAGTGAGATACTGCGCCTCCACTCGGCTGCGCGCTGTGGATCGGATTCATCACGTGGAGAAAGTTTTCACGGCTCCGTCAACGAATGAAGGATGAGCGTTTGGCGGCCACCAAACTGCAGAGCATTGCTCGAGGACGGCGCCAATATCTGGAATATTATCGTGTTCGTCGCGTCATCACGAGGATTCAACTCCGGATCCGTGCTCGCTTTGAGCTGCGTCGCCTACGAGCGGAGCATGTAGCTTTCATCGAGCGAATGAGAGTTCGCATGGTGAAGTGGATGCGCTACCATCTCTGGATGCTCCATGAGTGGAATCGAGTGAACCCTGACAAAGCTGCTAGGCGCGAAAGAATTCGCCAGAAGCGACTTCGACGGCTTGGTGTTGCTGTGTTCCCGCTGGACTCCAAACTTATTCGTTTCTCGTTGTATCGAGCTGCACTCGAAGAAAATATCGAAGGAATCGATATAGCTCCGACAACTATCGGAAATATGGACTCACAAGACGTTGAGCCAGTCGAAGCTTATGAGCTTGAAGTTGTGGACGCAAGTCACTCTTGGGGACAAGTGTTCGCCACGTCGGAACAACAAATTAATCAGTTCAATGCGGAAGAGATGGGTCGTGTCGCTTTGCAAGGTTTTGCGGGATTGGACACAGTTAAGAACCTTTCCGCCAGGGATCTTTTCCAAGACACTAAGAGAGACTCCATTGTTAACCCAGTATCAAAGCCGAATATTGTCATGCTGGCACTTGCTCGACGCCTGGAAATTCATAATAATCCAGCACACACCAGTACAACCTTGCGTTGCTACTCTGACCCAGCGGATACGTCGCTGGGCAAGGTACAATTCGACTCGTGCCATTAGATTGGATGATGGAAAGCTCACGTTATATGTCTCTGTCGTATACTGCAGCTCATCTTCAAAGGAGCTGTTCGATCTGTACACAACCCAACTCAGGAGCAGCAACTCGTCCAGCAGCACGTTATGCGCGTGTTGGAATGGGCTGGCATTTTCAAGTTTATGCTCTACACACCCAGCACATCTGCAAAACGGCGCTATGATCTTCCGCCATCGTTCATTCATTCTGTACTTTGTTTTGTGCGCTTCAACACCATGACGTTGGGCCCTGAAGATGGGGATGGTCTTGTGGAGGTAGTCAACGAACGACCCATTGATAAACCAAAACTCCATAACGCCGATTCCAGCGAATATATTCGCCACCGAATCCATCACATTCTAGCTGGAACGCAAAAACTGACCGCACTTCGATGCATTGTCAATTACGTGCTCCAATATGGCGTTTGTCTTCCAAAGTATTCAATGATGCCACACGTGGTTGCCGAGCAAAAGCGACAGCATGATGAGCGTTCAGCCGCAGAGCGTGACGCACGAATTGCCAGGGAACTCCAGTTGATAGTGAAGGTTCAATCGCACGCACGACGATATTTAGCGAAGAAAGCCCGGCAAAACCTTGCTTTGGTAAGTTTCTCGGAGAAATAGATCGTGATCATGTTCTCACTCCAAATATCTGCAGGCAAGCTACTCTAAGCAGTTCGACGTAGCGCACAAATGTTTCGTGTACGTTCGACACCGTCCGTCCGGTGCAACATCCATCCTGGGCAAGCGAAAACCGTCTAGTCTTTTCGATGAAGACGTGCCTCCGCCAGAAGATCAATGGCAGCGGTGCCTTGACAACACCAATGACGAAGAAGCTTGTTTCTTCAATCCTCGCCGCGGGGTCTATAGTCGATATGATCACGCCCTCGCAGCAATCTATGTACAACGATGGTTTCGTCGGAAAATGTGGAACGGAGTAAACGACTGGAAACTACGCGATACGGCCTGTGCTCTGCGCTACCACCACGACGTCCAGAAACCCAATAAAGTAGCAGACCCCAAGCAACTGGAAGACCTCAAGCGATATACGTTGCAGCTGCACGCGCTGCAGCATCAGGTACCAGCATCTTTGACGAATATTTTCCCGTGGTTGTCTTATCGAGTGTGTGGATTTAATGCTTGTGCACCAGTACAAGGAGGCATTCACCATGTATGAGGCGGCACTGAAGGTAACCACTCCATATTGCTGCTTTCTTCACTAGGTAATTCAGTCCATGGTGCTATCAGTAGATTTCTCCCAGCGATCTCCAATCACTTGTCGGGTTGGCAGTTCTGCTTGTCGTTTCCTGCCGCTATCCACCCAAGCAGTCGTGGGGCCGTGCAATGAACTTACTGCAACAAGCACGCACTTCACTAAGCGGAGATCTTGCTAGTGCATTGCGTGAAGTCGAACAAAACGGCTTCCGTTGGTCTTTGTTCCTACAGATGAAGAACCCTCATGTATGTACGTTCCTGCTATCTTTCGCTCGTGAGATAGAATGTGCTCAGTAGTATGCATTCTCATGCAGGCCATCGCAAATTACGCCGCATATCTCCAATGTGTACACCTCGATATTGACAAGGTGCGGTTGCTGCCACGGTCCACTATTCCCATCCAGTGAATCACATACTCCACATTTTCCATTCGTAGGCCGAGCTCCTTTATCGGCGGGCGCTGGATCTGGATCCAGACAATGACTTGTTCGTGACAAACTTTCAGAGGATCAGGTCGGAGCGAGCCCCAGGTGGTGTGTACGCCTTCGCCGGTCCAGGCAAAATCGCACTTGCACGCTCGTTGGTGAGTTCGATAATCTCCATCCGTGCCGTTTTGGAAACCAATTAGTGAAGGGTGTCCATTTATGCAGGAAATTCGTCGAGTCGATACGTGGAGAGAGATGGAAGACCCGAAAGCGCAACGACCAATGCCGAAGCGCTTTTTCCAGGACCTTCGCACCGGCCAATGCACGTGGGAAATGCCTAACAACTAATCAAGGCGCCACTCCCAAAACAACAAAAGGTTAGTCCTTTCCGCCATCTATCTATCACAAACGTACCGCGGAGGAGCTCTGAGATGGTGAGGGAAATTTGCACCCGGCGTTTTATTTATCCTACTTCAAGTGTCTTGTCATTTCCTTCTTCCCCTTTTCAATAATCTCTGCGCCTCGTCTTCTTCGTCTATAAGGCCGCGTTGCTGCTTTAGCTGCTGTACAAATGCCAAGATGTCCCGAGCGAGCACCTCAGACACGCGACTGGTCCGTTCCACGCCAATATTTATATGCGACGTCACCTTCGCAATGGACTGGAGGTCAGACAGTAATCGTTCACTGCAGACCAAGTCTCTCCAGCGCTTCCATTCAGCATCTGGACAAAGATGCCTATTGTCCAATCCGCTCGGCCGATGTTTTATAGCTACTAATCGCGAGCACAGCGCCTTTAATAATTGCAGTTGCACAAGGCGAACCTGATCGACGTCCGAGGGTGCTAGCGGACACACAGCCAACTGGACAACTGGTAGAAGTGCATCGCTCTGGATCTCACAAGCCACGAGTTTCCGCAGTAGCAGCAAAAGAAACACATTCATCCGCGTTTCCCCGATCGAACACGATGCCAGTTTCTGCTCTACAAAGCCAGCACCTCGCGCACGATGCTCATTGGCACAGCGACCACCATCGTCTTGACGAGTTCCGCAAAGGAATCGGCTTTCCCTGGAAGTTATCTCCCACAAGAATCGCGTTGAAATGTTGGTCTTTGTGCTCGCGTCCACAGCACAAGTCGGTGCACTGCTGCAGAATCACCCACAGAAGAGCCTTCACATTATTCGAACTGAACCGGAACATGTTCTGCAGCAAGCATATCGCCTTATTCCCTATTGTTGGCGGTCCCGTGTACGCACAGTGTACAATATCCTGTACGACATGCTGTCGTGTCCAGTCTTTGTTTCGCGTCGGCGAATTGCACGTGACAACAGCGTTTATCGCGTCTAGGAGCATCTCCTGTCTGTGTCTCCGTCGCCCGGAGCTTAATAAATCCACAATCAGGCGCACCACGGGTCTCGAGGAAAGCACGCGGCGAACAAAATCCCCGATATCGCCCTTCTTCGCTGCTAATAACTTGATTGCGCCAACAAGCTGAGCAAACGCTGTTGGACTCTCAGCAAGACGGTCATATTCTACAAGCGGCTTTTGTACAACGCTTCGCCTCGAGCTGGTATCCAAACCATCATCTCCGTCACTTCCAAGGAACAATGTAATGGCACTGCTCAAAACTGCGTCAGCTGCTGTCGGATTCTTTTTGTCGAATTCTGCCAATCCACCAACAACTTCGTGCAGAAAACCCTCTGCGAGAGGGTGTGCAGACGGCAAAAGCAAGTTCAGCGCCTCAGAAAACTTGACGCCCGTGTCATTGTGAGTCTCACGACCGAGACGACGAAAGTAAAGGCCGCAAAGGCGAGCTGTGAGCCTTTGGAGTTTTTGATTAAACTCGTGTTGTGTGTCGCCTTCTGCCGGATTTTGGGTGATAGTGACGAGCAGCCCATGAATGAAGGCCCAGGGAAGAGTGACTTTGTCTGACCAAACATCCGACCAAATGTCTACGAACAATACGCTTGATCGACTACTCACTGAGCCCAGTAGAATTAGCAATGCTTCCAGTTTGCTTTTTGCATCCAGGACTGCTTGGCTCCCCACAGTGTCGAGGTCTTCCCATAACGGATCAGTAATTGATCCATTTACGCCGTTCTGCTTGATATTTTTCTCTGTAGACTGCACAGGAGCTCCGCCGAGTACATTCGTCATGTAGTCTTGAAGAATAACGCGCAGAGCTGGTTCTCGCTCTGCTTCATAACACTGGGGAGATAGCACAAAGCTCAGAATATGTTTACTGAACCAGTGCGATTTCTTAGTGCTTATCTTCGAAGTGAAGCGCACCAAAAATGCCACGAGCTCCTTGAACGCTTCGGCGACGTCTGCATTGGCAGGCTTCTGCTTGCGACACCGCTGGATCCATTCGCTAAGTAGCGACGCGCTCCAGCTCGAACTGGCATGCGCGAACGCCCGCTCGAAACAGTCTGGGATTAGAAACGACTGCGAGTCAACTAAGTGTTTCTTCAGGTGTTCATCACTTAGCAACAGCTCCACAAAACCGCAAGAAAATCGACAAGTGCGTTGCTTGCCTTCCTCAGCTAACAACTCCACAATCTGCTGGGTGGGGTCTTCTACCTGCCAGTTCAAATCATAGGTCGTGGTGTCCTTCCCGTCTTGGATCGGTGAGCGGTAGGGCAACAACACTCTCCATAAGCAGTGGAGCACATTATCACTAGACTGTGCTGCACAAGCTGATATCCAAGGACTGAGGACGAATTTCTCCCGATTGGGCTCCAACAAGCAGCGCAGCAGCGTCCGACACGCCAGCTCATGACGCGTCACTTCCTGTGGTGGCGTTCGCGACGGCAGCGCTCCACATATTCTCACAAAGGCCTCTACCACGGGATACTTGTTGGTCGTCACGGACTCCCCGTCTTGACCATTTTCTCGAGCATGGGTGGCAGCAACACCTCCATGAACTCGGGTCGTTTAAACAGGAAGCCGGCTAATACTTCGTCCAGCAGCGTTGGATAGGTGCAGGGGTAGTAGGCCGCCAGCAGAGTCGTGAGTTCCTGAAGGAAGCTCGGCGCAAAGCCCGAGCGGTTGCACCAGTTGTTGACATGGTTCCCCACGATCTTCAGCAGCGCCGCGCGACTCATTTGCACGTCCACGCGGTCCACGAGTCCTTGCGGCACGAGCTTGGCGGCGTCCACGCCAAAGCGCAGCAAGTCCAGCTCCGACACGCCGCCGTCTTCGTGTCTGCGGCCTCCACGTCGCTTGCGCTTCAGCGAGCGACTGCCATTGGCGTCTCGCTCGGCTCTGGCTCCCGGGAAGTAAAAGTCGAAGACGGACTTGGCTGGCGGCGTGCTGTCTCCGTTGGCGACGCCGTTCTTGGCGTCTTGCGTGACAACGTCGCGTCGCCGCTCGTTGGCGAAGCTCTGGACGACGGCGGGCATCTCTTGGAACATGGACGAGGCTCCTGGCGGTGCGGCGTCGGTGGTGAGGCTGCTGATTCGCATGGGGGCGCCCCAGTCGCTGCCGGTCTTGACGCGCTTGCTGCCGCTCGGCTCGGGGCTGCGGTCGTCGCCCATGAGCGACGCCATCTTCATTTTGGACGGGCGCGGCGGGTCGGGCGCGGGTTGCTGCTGCGCGTACATCTCGGCCACGGAGGTGGGTGCTCGGCCGCGCGGACGGCCCCGAGGCCCCCGCGGGCGAGGTTCGTCGTCGTCGTGTGCCATCCCGGCGGCTTTT
>JAAVTG010000320.1:0-37414 GCA_011947345.1 Phytophthora quininea
TTTGATCAAAAGTACAAGGTCAACATGAGCATGGACGAACATGCCCCCGGAGAACAATGCCGGCTACACGCCGATGGAGAAGCTGCAGGCGCTGCGCGACGTCATGACCAACATCACGGACAAGAGCGGCTACATCGAGCGCGAGACGTTCTCGCAGGCGTTCGAGGTCGACGGGAACGAGTTCGACGGATACACAACCAGCCACGGCACGATCGACGGTAACGCCATCCTGGTAGACGCCGTCTTGGACCTGGAGGTGGATGCTGAAGAGAAACTTCGGTTCATCTTCGAGACGCTGGACCCGGACAATTCAGGTTACGTCATGGAGGACCAGATCGTGCAGCTACTCGAATCCAACTTCTCAGCGGCCCACCTAGATGTCGTCGGCACTGACTTCAAGACGGTGGCGAGCCTCATGTTCCGCAAGGCCCATGTCAAGGACGACGCGATGACCTTCCAGCAGTTCAAGGTTGTGTTCGCTCCGTACATCAACGACTCGTACAATCTACGCAAGTCGGCCCCATTGTACACGGCGCCAATCCGCCCCAAAAGCAAGGTCGCCGCGTTCTACACCGCCAATAAGCTGCGCATCTGGTGGCTGCTGGTGTACTTCCTTCTCAACAACGTCGCCTTCTGGGTCAAGTGGTTCTCGTACGACGTGGACCCGACCATCGGTTGGGGTCTCCGTATCGCACGTGCCAATGCGCAAGTTGCCATGGTCAACTGCGTGTTCGTGCTGCTGCCCATGTGCCGCTCCATCACCCAGGTGATGAAACGCAGTCGCTTCCTGTGGCGTATCATCCCGTTCGACGACCACATCGCGTTCCACAAGATCTCGGGCAGTGTTCTGCTCATTGCGGGGCTGATCCACACGGTGGCTCACATTTTTAACGAGGTGTATCTGTACTTGATCGCTACGCCGGACGAGATCAAGCGCTCCATTTTCGTGACTCGGCATGTGTCGTCGTTTGTGAACGACGAGCGACCTCCATTCACGACCATGCTGCAGTCGTTGCCCGTCTGGACGGGAGTGATTCTGCTAGCGATCACAATCATCTCGTTCCCGTTGGCCGCGATCCCCAAGTTCCGTCAGGGCAAGTTCAACCTCTTCTGGTACTCACACATGCTCTTCGGACCGTTCCTGATTGTGCTGTCGTTCCACGGCGCAGCCTCCTGGCTGGCGCGTTGCTCGTCGTACATCTGGATCACGCCGCCGTTCCTCATCTACCTGATTGAGCGTCGCTTCCGCTACGCCAAGATGTTTGCTGCCCCCGTGCGTATCATGGAAGCGATGGAGCTGGACGGTACCGTCGCGTTGTTCATGGAGAAACCTCGTCGATTCGTGTACCGACCGGGCATGTATCTCTTTATCAACTGCCCGTTGATCTCCTCGCACGAGTGGCATCCGTTCACGATTTCGTCGGCTCCGGGCGACAACTACATTAGCATTCACGTTCGCGTTTGTGGTGATTGGACTCAAGCAATGGCCCGAGTGATTGCCGACTGTCACGAACGGAAGGTGGTGTACCCCGATGTGTACCTTGATGGCCCGGTTGGTGCTCCAACGCAGGACTACCACCGCTACAAGACGGTCATCTGCGTTGGCGGTGGCATTGGTGTCACTCCATTTGCCTCCATTCTGAAGGACGTCGTCCACCTTTGGGAGGACAACCGCTGCCCGAACTGCAACCACGTTCGCCACCCGGGCTCGTTCAAGATCCAGAAGCTGTACTTCCACTGGGTCACTCGAGGACAGGAGTCGCTGAGTTGGTTCGAGGAGACGATGAACCAAATCTCCGAGATGGACCGCGACAACATCATCGAGACACACCAGTACCTGAGTACGCTGAAAGGCAGCGAGAACACGTCGCAGCTCAAGATGTTCCAGGAGTTTGTGCACGAGCAGACCGGCAAGGATTTCGTGTCTGGCCTGGCCACCAAGCAGTTGACGCACTTCGGCCGCCCCGATTGGGACAAAGTTTTCTCGGAGGCCAAGGCCAACCACCCCGGAGATGAAGTCGGCGTGTTTTACTGCGGCCCCCACGCGCTAGAGGAAATCCTGGACAACACGTGCAAGAAATATTCGTCTAACGATGCGAACGGGACAATCTTCGACTTCCACTCGGAGAAGTTTTCATAGAGCACTGACTCGGTCAGTAGGTTCGCTGCCGACGCGCAAGGCAGCTCGTAGTTTCAAGTGTCTTTGATTGATGTAATTGAAGTCAAAATATAGTTTACAGTGCTAGTCAACCTTGCCACAACTTGCCGGCCTTGTATTTCTTGAAGAAGTGCGTCATGTTGGACGTTTAGACGCATCAAATTCCATTGTAGAGGGAGGATCGGTCACTATACAGGAGATCACCCAAAACCTCAACTTGCCGAGCGCATTTAACAATCCGAGCAATGGCGAGCAAGTTGCTAGTCGTTGGCGGCGCGGCGCGCTGGGGCGCGGCGTCGTGTCGCGCTTCACACGCGCGTCCTGGGGCGTCACGTCCGTCGGCTTCAGGTGGGTCCATTACATCTCTTCTGCAGTGCACCACAGCGTATCCTGAAGCGGATTTCTATTGGGATACAGTCGGAACGAAGAAGCTGCTCACAACGTGCTTCTACCCGCGCAAAATTCGCTCAAGCAGGCGGATCAAGTGCTGAAGGACATTGCCGATAGGTTATTTACACTTGCACTGTGGATGTGAGTGCTGCTGCTGACTTTATGCTGGCAGATGTGGTAAGGTGAACACCGTTGTGTGCACTGCTGGCGGTTGGGCCGGTGGCAGCATCTGCGACTTGGACTCGCTCGCGAATATCGGCGAAATGCACACCAAGAACATCGAATCAGCTTTCCTAGGTGAGCAGCGTAGTAAATGATGTTGGAGGCTGGTTCTGAGACTTGTTAATGTAGCAACTTACTTGGCGAGCCACTTGTTGGCACCGGGAGGCTTGTTGGTGTTGACGGGAGCAACTGCAGCACTGAAGGCTACTCCTGGCATGGTCTCGTACGGAGCAACCAAGGCAGCGACTCACCACTTGGTCGCTAGCGCAGTGTAAGTCGAGACCGTTGGTTTGTTGGATGACACCTCATCCGCTGATCTTTCTTGACAGGAGCGAGCTGCCTGAAAACGCGTCCGTACTGGCCGTCCTGCCAACGACGATCGATACGCCGATGAACCGCAAGTTTATGGCCGACGCCGATTTCTCGACGTGGACAAAGGTGAGAAGCACAGCTCTGAAAACGATGGATGGCAAACTCATGAAGACTTGACGCTGTAGGCGGAGGATATCGCGGCCAAAATTCTGGAATGGTCTGTTGGAAAGCGCCCGCCAAGTGGACACTTGATCACCGCTACCACCGAGAACAACGTCACGTCCTGGGCGGACGTCGGCAACCCGTTTCAGTAGAAACCACAGCCAAGGACAAAGAGGTCAAACGAGATTTTGCATTCCTTAGTTATTCGCTGTTGCGCTATCGTACACTTCCCAGTGTATGATACACTACTAGCTCAATTCCCGCGAGATTGTCATGGACTTGTGTTCTCCGTGAGGCTGCGCCTGAAGTGGTCGCAGAACGCGTTCAGCACGCGTTTGAACTTCCTCGAGTTCTCCACGCACGTCGGCGCAGAAATGAATGCCAAAAAGTCGCTTCGTCCTCGTTCACTCACTTGCGAGCCCAGGAAGTTGCTATCGCACAGAAGGCGATGGATCAACTCCTCGCTGCGCTGGCGACCGAAGTATACCCAGCAAGAGCGAACGACCTCGGAGATCTTGTCCATCAGGTTCGGCGACATTCCGCCCGCCGCAGCGTTAAACAGAGCGAAAAGGAGGTGATATTGCACGTCCTTCTCGAAGAACAGCGTCTGGATTTGTTGCTGAAGGAGGATTTTGCCCGCGAACTCCGAGCCCTGAAGAAGGTTCGACGGAGTACGAATAATTTGGCCGTAAAGGGAGCCCAACTCGAGCAAGAAGTCGAGCGTGGCGGCGCTAACCTCCGGATTCTGCGCCTTGAAAGCGTGTAAAGCTAACGCAAGCACGGGCTCCAGTTGATTGGAGTGCACCAAGATGGACGGGTGGTGCGTTCCGCATGCGGCTACGAGCGAAAACAGTGCCATGGTCAGGTCTGAATTCTCGTCGACGTTGCCATCCGCCGCAATTTTACTAAGCGAGCCTTCAATAGCGATCTGCATCACTCGAGTCAAGCTGGCAGCCGTAGCCTCGTCCTCACCAGCACAGCTTATGATACTTTTGATCACTGCCAAGTAATTGCCATCGTAGCTGCGTGAGAACTGTTCGAGAAGCGCAGGCATGATAGCAGACGCGAGCTCTAACGCTTGAGAGCGCAGCGATCCAAAGACTCCGACGAGAAGAGCACAGAATTCCTTAACTACTTCGTTGCAGCAGCCATACACGCGCAAAATTGTTTCCAGCACACCCCATTGCTTCTGAAGCACACAAAGGACTGGGTGAGGGATACCCTGGTTCATCTGCAAAGGTATCTTTGTAGCTAGCACGTGGAGGTGGTCAAACATCTCGCACAGGAACTCGACCGAGTTTTCATCTTCCGCACTAAGCTGGCTGTATCGTGAGGCAAGGTCAGTAAACATGATAGTACCAAGCTCCTCCACCACTGGGAGTGACTCCTGATACGATACAGTCGAAAGGACATTGCAGACCGAGTCCACAATCAACTTCGCGCTCTTTCCAGTCAAACAAGGTGCCGATTGCCCGCCTACTGCGGCACGGTTCGAACGGTAAAGGTTCACCAGCGCATCCATCCACTGCGTGTTGAAGAAATACACGCCACACCGAAGCGTTAATTTCCGTAGTGCCACTGCACCTACATGGTCCTCTAGACCATGCTGGGTGAACAGGAAACCATTGTCATCCTGGGAAAGCTCAAAGCCTTTTGATATGATCTGGAAAGCGTAGGTCTGAAGACATTCTGGGTGCCGCAAAACCAATGCCCCGTAACACCAAGGAATATAGTAATCGTACGCGCTAGAGCACGGTGCGAAGGTTCCTTCCGCGACAAACACTCGAAAAGTCTAGGAACAAGAGATGTATCCTCCTCACGAATAGATTTCGATAGGGCACTAAGAGCGTGAACATACACTTCCGTGCGTCGCCACCACTACATGTAAGCAAAAAAAAGTCGAGGTATGATTAGTACAATTAACACAGTTGTCGGTCAACAGAGAACACGTACGTTTGGAGGCAAAGGTGTGCCAGTGTCGGCGGCTTCGTACTGTTGGAAGATCGCGTGGATAGCATCTACGATGAACTTGTCCTCACTAGCAATAGTGACTGTGGCAAGGGCGCGGAATACGTTGCGAACTTCACTCCGGTAGACGAAGAAGCGCTCTTTAGCAGCTTCTGGAAATGTCTCGAAGCCCTCGGGGTATTCCGTGCGTTCCACCAGGATTAATAGCAAACGAGAAATGAACGTTTCAAATACGTACATGCGCTGCTCGTGTTTTCCCGACACATATGTCCGGAAATCGATCCAGAAATCCATGCTTTCGTTCGAGATATCCAAATTGTTCAAGGAGGTGAAGAATAGTATCGTGTCCAGAAACTCGTACACTAATGATCCAGGCTGCATCTCCAACGTATAGTCCACGAAGTAAACGATGAATGCCTGGCCACACTCCGCAATCGCTCTCGCACAATCGGCGAGGCAAAAGTTTACACTGTTTTCAGATTCAGCTACACGCTCGCGAAGATGCTTCCCAAGGACCACAAAATCCTTCATCACAAGCTCCATCAGCTGCACATATTCGTCGTGCCGGCAGGCCCGCACAACTTCGCGTACTACCTGTAATGCATACACAGAACACGCTGGAACCAGCGATTCACGGAAAGAACGCTCCAGCAATCCGCTCTCGATAATCACTGCCGGTGGAACTGTGCCATGCTCCACCCAGCTTGCAAATGCTTGCAGTAGTAGGCCGTGCAACGGCAACTGGTCCTCAGTAGCATCAATCGCTGTGGCAATGGACGGTAACACACTCCCTACAACGTGCGCAGCACACTGCTTGACCATATCCTCGCATTGGGCTCGCTTTACCTTTGAAAATTTCACGCGCTTATTCTCAACCTCCTCGGGGATAACTTTCATCGTCAACAGCACCGCAAAATTGGTCAAAGCAGCACTCACGCCGTCACTTGCTGCTGGGTGCTGCTGGTTCTGAACGAGCCACTCCACAGCACCCACCACCGTCGTCTCGCCCTGGGGTTCATGGAAGCGAAGCAAAATCACAGCAACCGTCAGCGCCAAGTGCGTCTGCACATTGAGATCCTCCTGCGTGCCGTTGGGACCTGTCAGCACATTCCACACTTCCTGAGCCATCACTGCAAAGTCCTTCACCAGTACTTCATGTTGTAGACGATCTTTAGGCGTCCAGCTGTTAAAGTCTTCCAGCTTATACTTGCGCACGTACGAGGCCACACTAAAGTAGATTGTCGAGGCAGCAAAGGCTCGCTTGGCTTTTAGCAGAGCGTTGTGCTCGCTGTTTCCCGTGTCCACAATAGGAGCCTGTAACACTGCCAACGCGGTCTGCACCGCTTCCGGGGAGCGCTGGAAGCGCTGCAGCAGCGAGTCTGCACGGCGTCGCACACGGGGCGAAGTCAACGGACTGTAGAGCTGGTGCAGCGCCTCCGAGACCACTTCTTCCGAGACTTCCGCGACTTCCATGGGCTTCGAGTTGTTCCGAGTGCTCTGTGTTGAGTTTCACGACTGTCTGCCAAGCGGAGGAGCGATTCTAAAGACAACAATAGACCACAACAAACCTTAGTAAAATGCCGTTGAAGCTAATTGTAGCACGTTGGAAGGGGAAGTTGGGCAGTATTCTCGGGAAGCCACTGGCTCCCTTCGATGCTAGAGATGAGCGAGTACATCATATACACACCTGGTGGGGCCCCTGGTCGTTGGAGAAGCGCAGTCGTCACGCCGAGAGCTGCGAGCGGCGTTGCTCTTTGAAGAGCTTCGAAAGAAACAGGAAGATACCTAATTTAGGGATAATAGACTAGGATATCTGGGCTAGACTTGGGCACTACATGTGAAGTACGGAGGCTTTCTGTGCTGACCAAGCGAACCAAACTTGCACGTTGCTGCTGTCGTACTTGTATTTGACCAGATAAAAGTAATCTTCGATCAGACACCGGCCTCGGAGCAAGCTGGTTGCAGACTGCCATGCGTGACGATGCTGCTCGGTCCACGAGATGCAACACGAAAAAAAAAAGCGAAGGCACCACGCCCGCGCTTCTGATCAGTTGTGTGCTTATCCAGGGGCAGCATCGTACTGTCGAAGTCCTCGCCGTCAGCTTCGTCCAGGATCGTGCGCGTCGCACCCTCGAAAGTGACATCGCCGAGGTTATCGGAGACGTTGGTGCTGCGGGCCATGGCAATGACGCCGCTGCGGTGGATCTCCGTGATGCCCAGGGGCTTCAACAGGTCCAAGAAGGCCTCAATGCGGCCAGGCGTGCCGGCGAGCTGCACCATGACCTGGTGCGGTCGCACGTCAATAACCTTGGCGTCAAACAGGTTGGCCAGCTCGACCACCTCAGCGCGAGACCCCGCCTCTATTAATGCAAGCAAATAGTAACGTCAGGAAACAAAAGTAGAGGAGACTGCCACAGGAAGAGCAACGTACCGGCCGTAGAGACCTTAGCCAACATCAGGTCGCGCTCGACGTAATTCTTCAGCGCCTCCTTGCCGCTGCTCAGGATGTTCACAACGGCGACGTACACAACGTCCTCCAGTTGCTTCTTCATCTGCAAATGCACAACAACAAACTTGTATCAGCAATCTTTCCTACTAGCGTTGAAACAATACACCACATACGTTGACGACACTTTCGGGGTTCCATTGACTACCACCGTCATCCGGGACAGCTCCTCGACCTCGGTGCGGCCCACCACCAGGCTGTCGATGTTGTAGCCTGCAACACAAAGCAACTCAGTACTCACCCACCCTAGTGTAAGGCATTAGAACCGACCTCGGGCGGCGAAGAGGTTGGCGATCTCGGCCAGACAGCCAGGCTGGTTCACCACCAGCGCCGCGATCACATGGCGTTGATTTTGCGCGCTGAAGTTGCGCGACAGGAACTTGGGCGCAGGTGCAATCGCAGCAGCGCTCCGTGGGAACGCACGACGAGCCAGCGGCAGCACAGACCTCCTCAACATCTCCTCGGCTGGGCGACAAAGCGAATGTGGCGGTCGGGCTCCGTTCAAGGTGAGTTGCGCAAACCGGCATATGGGGCTTGTATTCGGGATACCACTATATCACCGGAAAATGCTTGTGGCCGATGCTGCTGCTATGTGCGAAATGCATCACTGTCAACACGCACGAATGCAAGGAGCAACGGCGCCACATTTCGCCAGCTTCCTTCACTATGCCTAGAAAGTTTAATAAAACATAAATACATATTATTTGTTTTCGTTAGAATAGTTAAGTATTTCAAAGTAGTTTTAATTTGAGGGAAATCCCATCGACAGTCTCACCGAAGTCCAACACGTGTTTCTAGAACCGCACGAGCAGTATCACACCATTCTGCGCCGACTAAAGCAAACGTCACACTTCGGCAATTTCATCAACTGCAACCCAGAACTATTCCGCCTCCGACACGTTCAACTTCACATTGCTTAACGCTATGGCGTTGTATTCCAGACTTTAGTAGATTAGATTTAGCACGCAGATTGAGAACTCACAAATAATCGGTAATTGAACCCCCCACGTGTTTCTAGAACCTCAACCGGCCAGTAACCCTCATAATTGAATACCACAGCGCCAATTCGTATATGGTGCACAAAGTGTACATATGTATCAATACTTACACATTTAGTATATCGTATACAAGCTGCACCGAGTAACCAATACGTAACGAATGTGTATTTTTGGATGAAACTACGTTTGAAGGTGTCCTCTTCATTAAGACCTGGCGGAGCAAGATGAACAAGAACAAAGTGTACAATAACAAGCAGACGTTCAAGCTTGCTGTGGAGAAGAGGTTTGTGGAAGATTGTTGTACTTCGCGTTACATTCAAAGCAATATAAAAGAATAAAGGTTGCTTGTCGCCATCGACGTCGCTCACGGCTGCTGCTGGGATAATGGTTATTCTATCCAGTACTGCGGCAGCATCGTCTTCATCATCTCCTTCTCAAGTTGCCGTGGCCATGCTTCTAGAGGCGGGTGGTAGTGGCGGGGTCCACGACCGCGGCTTGTACGTGAGCGAGTGCGCCTTCAGGCGACTCAAGTGTAGGTCCTTCGCTGCAGCTGTCTCCAATGACTTCACCGTCGTCCGGCCAGTCGCCTTCGGCCACGGCGGGCCGGTCGTCGAACCAAAGCTGGTCGTAATCCCTTTGTGAAATCCACAGCTGCTCGGGCTTCCCGTTAAGTGATCGGGTGCGCGCGTGATCCGGTACTCGAGCACGTACCGGCCGACGCGTGTTCTGTATCGACGTCGGCGTTGCTCCACGACTCACTCCCACGGTGGAACTGGTGCGAGGTGCTTGAAATGGGGGCACATAACGGTCGACACCTCGGCCGACCCGGATGACTGCTGCTCCACCCGGCAGTTCTTGCTGCACGGTACCAGCTCGTCGTCCGCCTTCTCCACTTGCTAGTGGTGGAACTTCTTGCTGCCATCCAGTTGCTTTGCTGCTGCTGGCTTTGTTCGTTTTCGCACTGGCGAGGCTAGGTTCCCGTCTTGTCGGACATCTTCGTGGCTTGACGTTGCTTCCACTGCTGCCTGAGCGCCTTCAGCATGCGCTCCAGTCGCTGTAAACCTGCTAGACTCTCCTCCAACAGCTCTCCCTTCTTCTCGTCTACGCACAGCGTCGACCAATGATTTGTTGTCTGTGTCGACCGTTCCTGTGTGCGTGGCGTCACTTCCTGCGTCTGTGGTCGCGCTAGTATCCATATGATTGCCTCCGGCGGATGTGTTGGGCTGCTGGCACGGATCTCGTTGACTTGTGCGTCCTCCTCGCGCGAAGCAGCAGCTGTTGTCGAGACGGCCTCACTTCCTGATCCGCTGTGTATACCAACCCGTGGCGTGGACATGGTGACGAAGGCGGTGGGGTCACCGTCCAGTACCGCTCCTTCTTGGTCTTGGCTTCTGCCATCAGCTGCCGCTTGTCTTCTCAATCTAGTCCGGCCAGACACAGCGTCTGTGGGCACTGCTGGCTGCTACACTCGTCGTCGCGGCCTGCGGCGCTGCTCTGGTTGTTGTGATAGCGTCATCAGCTGGTCCTGTGGCGGCAATTGCTGCTCCTGCTGTCGACATTACTCTTGCAACTTCCGTTGCTGTTGCTCCTCGCGCTGCTGGCTCATCAGTTGTTCCATCAGCGGCGGTATTGACTGCTGTTGGCGGTATGCTGGTCGATCCCACTGTCGAAGCGGGCATCGTCCTTGCTCCTCGCCAGTCAACATGCTGCTCTTCTGTACTTCTGCCTCGGGCCGGTGGCTACTTGGCCCGATGAATGGTCGACTGCTCCTCCGTCAACTGCTCGTCCCAAGTCAATTCCTCTCTGATAGCTATTCCTGGTAATGCCGCAATTCTCAGTCCCTTGGGGAGTGTCCACAATCTCCTTGTTGTCTGATTCCATGTAGGCGGTAGCGATAGTCCCCTCCCTCAAGTCTGTAGCGATATCATTCGCCATCTGTTCTAGCAAGTGAGGCCATGTGTACTTAAATTAGTGCGCTTAGAATTTTACCAACAAGTACACATTTAAGACAGCTAGGGTGTGAGTTGGGGAGTGGAATTGCGGTGAAACCTGTTATACTACGGCAAGAAGCTGAGTGAACAGGACTTCACATTGATTTTACTGGTGTGCGCGCATCGAGATGTTGTACGTCAACCCTCTAAGCATTACGCTGTGCTTGGAGGCTCACAGGCACGGTCAATCCCTATTGAGGCCCAAGAATCGAATGTGCTGCGCTTATAATCGGCCATGAAAGAGAAGATGGGAACTGAAGAGCGGAAGCTCGCTGCCATCGCTGCTTGTAGAACACAAAAAAGACAAAGGTAGGCATAAGCGTGGGTACAGTAACAGCAAGTCAACAGAGGAAAGAAGGTAAGGAGGGTGTTAAGCGCACCAGAACATGCTTTCAGTACGGAAAACTGGGTCACATACCTCTTCCTCCACACGTTCATTGATTATCAACCTCTTCATACAACTGCAGTTCAAGCAGGGTATGCAACGTGCAGGTTCTTTTACTCAATTGAAGAGGTCATGCCTGCGACGCTGATATTGTCTAAAGTTAAAATCGACATTTGTATTTGAGTAATGATTGTTTCGTTGTTAAAATATTGTGTGTTTCGTAGACGTTGTGGTGGTGTAGCTTAGATTTCGATCCGCTTCTATTCAGCGTGATTGCGAAAACAATGTCATGTCCACTGTTTCGTGAGTTTGTTGAAGTTCCCGGTTGAGACAGTTCTTGTATTCATGCGAAGAACTAAAAGCAAATGTTTATTTCAGTGATGCCTTCAGATAGAAAACGGAAGGCTAGTTGCTTGGGGAGGTGAGTTTGACAACGGACACCTCCTACCGAGACATTGTTAACATATTCCCACTCTGGACACTATGAAAATACGTTGTTGGTTTGGGCACACAAATACTCGGCAATTATCTTTGTCCTGCCCAAGTCGTGACAGAAGTCACCGGAAGCCATCAGCATCACGACGAAGGACAGAAGCAGCAGTAAAAATGAATGATTTTTGTATTTTTTTAATAATAGTAAATACAAAAGGTATACGCTACCCTGTTGTAATAAATTAAGACGGGATAGCATGTGATAACATGTTAGGTTTGGTGTTGATCACGACATCTGGTAGGGTTGCATAGGTGTCCACAGCACAGAGGAAGTCGTATTCCATCTGATACAATTGCGGGACACCAAAAGCGATCACGCGTTTCAGTATTAACAAGACACTTCTAAGGGGGCGATAAAGTCTTCCACTCTGTTTTTCGACTTCGCCATGGTCAACATCGTCAAGCGCGGGTTGAACTAGTCGGATCGCATGAAGATGGCTGTTATTACTGTCAAAACTACTTAGATGTTCAATAGAAAAGCCATTTAAAGACTACGACGTTGGCAAGATCAATTTGGATTGTCGGTTAAACCAATCAAGTACCCGTGAATGCGAAGAGAGGATCCAACCTAGAGGTAACGGAAAAAGAAGTGCACGGCGTGTTCCACTCGGTCGATGTCCGCACGAATCGTGGTGTGTTTCGCGACGATGAAGCTTGGGCATTTTATCCGCAAAGATGACGAACGCAGCCCTTACATGCGAGATAATCTAACTACATTTCCATCTACTTGTTGGGGAAATGGCTTCAAAACTACTTCAGAACGACCTGTTTTGTTGTTAATCGGCAGGTGTCATGCGCATATTTCCGTGAGAACAATGAAATGTGATCGCGAAACGGTTGTATATGCTACCTGTTCACACATCTCACTCCCCTACAAACGATAAATGTTAGTGTTTTCAATCACTTTAAAGCAGTTCTCGACGTCCAAATCAACTCTTTCCAAAGGGAAACCCAAACCATAGTAGATGAATCGAACATTGTGGCGATATTGGGACGAGCCGTTGACACGGCATTGAGGCGCATTCACATTGTTGACGGTCTTGAAAACTCGGGCATCTATCCGCTCAGCCGAGATAAAATGCTGGACAGAATCATTGGGGACCGGCCGACTAGATGACAGAAAAATGTAATCCTTCTTTAACCTGCTATTATGTTCAACAACAGAACAACAAGGGAAATTGCCGCTCCATTCATAACGTGGACAGAGACCGAATTGCATATATAATAAACTTGTCGATAGGGGAAATACAAAAAATGCCAAAACCCTGATAATGAGTTTGAAAGCGGCAAATGTTTGATGATGAGCTATGAACGTTTTGCTGTCTGTGCTGCTACGGCCATTGATACGGAAGGAGGCAAATGCGCAACAGAAGGCAGACAATGATCGGCACAGGGCACAGAAAACAAATCGACAGTTACCGTACCAATCAGATAGAGTAGCAAAGCTGTGGCAATATAGCGCAAGCTAAATATCGGAAATTAGTTGCGTTCAACAAGAGGAACATCGAAAGCTTATGCGGACAAAACGATGACCAAAGAGATGTAGAGGCTGATGAAGCCAAGGTGCTGCAACAGCTGAAGAGAGGAGAGTTGCTGCGTAGTACATGAAGCTGCCTAAGGGAAGAAGCGAGCTGTAGCATCAAAGTGTCAGAGATCCGACAGGAGACAGTGACAATGCTAACTTCATTTACAGTATCGTTTTGCGGGACAGGCAGCAAACTGTCTAAAAATGTGTACACCATGCAAGCACACTTTTTAACAGCAATTATAGCCAACAATTGTCCAAGTGTTGCATCCGATGGCTAGAATAAACAACATTTTCAATTATATTTAGCGGAACTCTCTCAAAACGCATAATTTTTAAGCCCCTCAAAAAGTGGTGCGTGAATGTGACAGAGGGGATAGGACTACCCATATCGATAACTACCGTGTAACCCGGTTAAATAGCTCGTTTTCACTTTATAAAAAAGCAGCACAGGGCAATGCCCAGCAGCTGTTGTCTACTATAAACAGTTTTTACTTAAAGTGTAAACCTGCTAAAATTAATGTGTTTTGCATTGGAATTGGACGAAACCAGCGGTTGCTAACAAAACCAAGCTGTATCCGTGAGAGCTTCCCAAGTCTATTACACGGTTGCGATCGAGAGGTTGCTAGATCGCCACACTTGCACACAACCTTGCTGCTGCACACAAACTCAGACCATCATTTTTACTGGCAATAACCTTATCGTCCTATTATTTTAATTAGTATTTAGGGATAAAACAGGAGTATCTTGCATGACCTTTGAGGAGTTAAATAGATTGTGGGCAACCCTGGTGACGGCGTATAGTGTTTTAGTATTGTATGTGCTGACCGGTATACCCCTATCTAGACGTTTATTCCATGGTAGTTCCCGTCATGTGTTGGTGTCAACTAGACTGATCATGATAGAATAGCTTAAGCAACTCAAAGCACTGTCAGATGTAAGAATTACACACCCAGAAAATAACCACAGACGCAGGATAACTTCAAAGACCTCAACCACACTTCATCCGAAGCGGTTGTATGTGGACGGTGTTCTGTTCTCCTTGATTTCGCATGCTGCTTCGTATTTTTAAACTATATGCAGCCTTCACACATCCGGACGAGGCTGAGTCCTCGCGCAGACGATTTAAACCTAGAAACGGATGGCGTAGTCATGACCGGATCTGCTGTGATTTACAACGAAACGGCTGATCGAGAATAAATTAACGTATTCCAAGGCTTTCCAGTGCATGCGCGTTCCGACTTCCACATGTGGTTGAATTGGGGGTCTATCGCAAGAGTGATAACATTCAGCTGAGATATCTGAGCGCCTATCCTACAATTGTCACCACTAAATAAGAAAAGGATATCTATACAGCTGGTTTATCGATTTATCGTTTTTGTTTATATAAAGTTTTGTATGAATGACGGTTTTGGTTTTAAACAACTATTGCCGCGATCTCGTCATCATGGGTTCTCCCGGTTCTGTCTAGTTGAGTCACGAGTCTTCGATAGGCTTGATGGGAGTCATGACGCTCGCTTGCGCTCCTTGTAGTGATGGGTCATAGATTATCTATCTTCTGACCCCAAGACGTTGGTCAAAACATAATTGGGTACATGTATCTTCGCCGAGAGCAGCTAATTTGTGTACATGCCGTACGTTTCATTCTAACTTGTCGTCTAATACCTCGATCGATTTTGAGATTCCCCTATTTATCGCACAGTAACCTGTTTTTTTAATTCATTACAAATCGTCAAGACTACTAACGTATAATATCTAGAATCCCTAGCTAGTATAGTGCGCAGCGAATAGAGTGCGCTGTTTGACCGCACTGTATAAAACTAGGGTGCACTTGAATAGAGTGTGGCCCCCAGTAATTTCTGGGCCCAGAGTACTGGTTAGAGCTATACACTACAGCAAAAACAATCCACACTCCATGTTAAAACAAGAAAGACAAGAACGAACCACAGGATTCGAGTTCAAGGATATTTAAAGGAGAACTTCATAGTTACTGCATTACCATGGCACAGCCATCGCTCCACAATTACAGGTTGGACTAGCAACGTCTACAAGCATTTGTCAGTCCAAAACCGAACGTTTTATCCTAACAATATAGGTTTTCACATCATAATTTGTATATTTGCCACGACTTTGTTTTGTGGAATACTTTCGATTTTCAAAACAATAAAATATTTACAACTTTTATTTATCGATTGACTTAGATACCGTGTTATTAAATTGCTATCATGTAGGATACCTCGATATTTGTCTGGAATCGTCCGTGCCGCTTGGTCACTTTGCCCACATGTGATTGAAGGTATGTGCAATCGGTGGTTTAGCCGTAATAATCACAGTATTTGTAGCAAACGGCTTGAGAAGTACAACTTTTAGAGTAGGGGCGAAATAGGGTGCGCATTTTTCATTTTTACCCCACTCTATAAAATAGTATGCCACAGACCATTCGATATTAAACGTTATTTAAAAATGAAACACTATATATCGGCAATATCAGTCGGACATATCAACGAATTCGTCGATGATCTATACCTGACAAAAACACTAGCAAGGGGATAGTTTATCAACGAGCGATCCTTCGGCGACTCCTCATTATGATTATCTATTTATTTTTCTCACGACTCGCGATTGGCAAATATTGTCAGAAGGGCAGCCTATCCATGATTCTATTCCCATCACTTCATACTGAACAGTCGGACGGCAGGCACAGCTCATCGACAATAAATAGCGGGGTTAGCTCATCGACCGATTCGGTAATCGGTTTCCAAATTACGATCAACAACATAACATGCGTTAGTCAAGGAAGAGCTATCATCAAGAGTCTCGATTCTGGTGTTACTGTCGCGTGTCTACGTTATCACAAATCGATGCTGCTGGCGTGATCGTCGTCTGTAAGACAGGAGTCGTTGGTGTAGCTGGGATCTGCCTTGACTTTTGTGTAGCCCACCGACAGTAACCAGTCAAGGTACCAACCAAGGTGGAGGAATATGTCAATGAGAGTGGGAAACATCACATTATAACGCTCAAACCAATGAAAGGACCCGCGGTGATAAATATGACCCGGTCAGTACAGCGCTTTAGCAAAGTCAGCATGTATGTATCCATCCACTAAAGATTAAGGTGCGGCCCTGTCGTCCAGGAGGTCGGTCCAGATTCCGTCAATCTTGGGAAGCAGAGCCTCATATGTTTAGAATCGTTAATGTAGAGTCCTTCTCCCCATCCTTTACGTGAACCACACTGAACAAACTCAGTAATCGCATATATTACTTATAGTAATGCTAGTGTGTAGCCATCTCTAGATGGCTGGATAGGAGCAACACAGGTTGCCGACACTAAGAGCTTAATCTCACTTTTCCTTTTCCTTGCTCAAGGACACGACTCTCCGACCCTATCCTCTCACACCGTCACAGGTTATGAGCCCAACGCAAGCCTCCGTCACCGACGACCGCGATTTTCCGCGCCTCAACGGCCGAAACTTCGTCATCTGGAAGACACGCGTCACCGCCGCTCTCGAAGGCAAAAACCTCCTCGGCTTCGTCACCCAAGTGGACTACACGGGGGACTTCGACTTCTCCGACGATGAAGAACTCAAACGGGCACTGTCCGACATGAAGGACATGGAGGCCGCGCTCGACGCAGCCGGCGCTCCCAAAGCCGAAGACGCAGAAGACCTCTCGTCGAGTGAGTCCTCCTCCGACGCAAGCTCGGAGGCTGCCACCGCTGGAGACGACGGCGACGAGGACATGGGGCAGGGATCTCCCCGTGATCCAATCCTTCTCAGCCGCGAAGTGAGAAGAGCTCAAGCGAGCTGAAAAGCTGAAAGCCAAGAGCCTAAAGCTAAGCTCGAAAAAGCTCCGCCTGAATGAGGCTAAGGCCAAGGCGTTCTTAATCAAGACCATCGACGACCAACACGTTCTCATGGTCAAGGACAAGACCACGGCGTTTGAAATCTTTCAAACGCTGTGCGATAAGTGTGAAGGAGCAGCCATACATGGCGACCCGTACTACATCCAGTCCTACCTCATGACGCTCAAGTATGAAGAAGGTATGGACCTCACAGCCTTCTTCTTCGAGATGGATAGCGCTATGAAATCAAGTGCTGAGGCCACCAACAGCGTCATGAGCGACGAACAGAAATCGCTCTATCTCTACCATGCGCTACCAGATGCGTGGAAACCCGAGCTGGCCGTCTGGAAGGGGAGTCGCAAATACATCCCGTACGACGACCTCAAGAGGCACATCGAGACCAAAGTTCACCATGAGCTTGCGCGAAACCGCTATGTTCTCAAACAAGGAACCCCTGAGTCTAAAGAGACTCGCCAGGAAAAGGCCTTGCAGGCCATGGCTCCAGTGCCAGCTCCACCAAATGTGCCTTCGCCCCTTCAACGGAGACGGCACTCGTGGCGAAGATGAAGTGCACGTATTGCCACCGGGACAACCACGATACAGTTGACTGCTACATTCTTCAACGTCATCTCCACAGTGGCCAAGTCAGGGCGGGCACAGTCCTCCCAGCAAATTTCAAGCTGAAGTCGGAACAACTTCAGAAGTAACCGCCATGGTAACCGGAACAACAACTCCGGGAGACCCCAAGGCCGCAACGGCTTTCATGGACGTCGTAACAACAACAATAGCAGCAGCAACAACAACGACAACAACGACAACAACGACAACAACGACAGTGACTATGCCATAATTGCCATCACAACACTGGACTTGACAACGAAGACCGAAGCTGTTGGTCTCACTGCGACGGAGACGGACCATGACCCCGTCTGGACGGTTGCCTCTGGCTGCATCCGTCATGTCACCTCCAACTCCCACTGGTTCACCAACCTGAAACTAATCATCGGGAAGTCAATCACCGTTGGTGGCAATCACCAGATTCCGATCAAAGGAACGGGTGACGTGAATATCGTGGTGCAAGACACGAAGGGAATGGAGCGAGTCATCGCCCTCAACAACGTGCCATACGCACCTGGACTCGAGTTTAACCTCCTCTCAGTTCGCCAAGCGGTTGAAGATGGATTCAAAATCAACTTCCCGAATGCCAAGAAGTGCGTTCTGTTTTTCGCCCATCGTACTAAGTTCGAGGCCAAAACCGGCGAAGGCACCAACCTCTATCAATTCCACGCCAACCCGGAAGCCTCAACCCAAGAAGCCCATGTGGCCACCTCAGGTACGCATGACAACATCGTACTTTGGCATAAAAGAATGGGTCATCCTAACTTTCGCATTATGCAGGATCTGGCTAGAGCCGACACTGTCACGGACATGGGCCTGTCAAAATTTGATACCAGCAAGGACTACTTCTGCTCTTCATGCGTTTACGCTAAGGCTCATCGTAACCCATTCAACCATTCAATAAATGTGCTGTTGAAAGGGCAAAATTCCCACTTGAAAAGGTTCACACTGATATGGCAGGTCCCTTACCTACACCAACACTAGCTGGATGTCAATATTTTCTTACGTTCATTGACGACTATTCACGGTATATGTTCATCTATGTCATCAACCGCAAGTCAGACGTGTATGAATGCTACGAAGACTTTCGCAAGAAAGTACAAAACATCTTCCGTGCCGATGTTGGTGAAATCACCTACAACGAAAATATACGATAAAGAAATCCGCCACCTACAGAGTGATAATGCTCGCGAATATGAAAAATTGGGCCGCATCATCTTTCAGAAATACAATACGCACGCTCAATTCACGAACGCATACACCCTCAACAGAATGGCGTAGCAGAGAGGCGAATGCGCACCTTGCTCGAACGTACCAGAGCATTTCTCATTGATGGTAAACTACCACATGTTCTTTGGGGAGAATGCATTAAACATGTAGCTCACCTACTCGATATTACGCCCAGCTCAGGAACTGATAACATCACTCCCTATGAGAAGTGGTTCAATCGAAAACCTTCTGCCACCTATAGCAAAGTGTTTGGTTGTGCTGCATAAGCACATATTCCGGAGCTTTATAGAACGAAACTCGAACCACGTGCCAAGAAGTGCATGTACTTGGGGTTACCTTTCAACAAGAAAGGCTACAGGTTACTAGACACCAAAGAAAATCACATTATTTACAGCCGCGATGTTACCTTTCGTGAAAACGAATTCCCTCATCTCGAGTTCTTGGAGCCTAAAACGTCGGATACCCTTAATCCACTCACAGCTCCTCCTCCCACACTTCCGACACCACAACCACTTCCGCCTCTAGCAACAATGCTCAAACGAACGGCGAATGCTCTTGCAGTTGCTGACGATGACAAAGCTCAAAAGAAACCAAAATCACTACCATTACCAAGCGATAAGTCACCTCTTCTCGATGACCCGCTCGACATTAAAGACCGTAAGGATAGGCTTAACAACATCTACACCCTCCTCGCTATCCGACACATCTCGGAGCCTAAGACATACAGGGAAGCTATGACGCTCCCAGATGGAAATCTGCTGCTCGTTCCGAATACAAGTCCCTGATGGACAACAAAACATGGATAATGACACAACTTCCGAAAGGGCGGCGGGCACTTCAATGTCGTTGGGTATTTGTTGTGAAATATAAAGGCGACGGAAACGTTAATCGCTACAAAGCCCGCCTCGTTATCAAAGGTTTTCTTCAAAAATATGGCATCGACTACGATGAAATATTTTCTCCAGTTATTCGCATGGAAGTGCTACAACTCCTCTTAACAATTGCCGCACTTCTTGACATGGAAATCCATCAAATGGATGTGAAAACAGCATTCCTTAACGGTTTTTCAATGAGGATATCTACATGATGCAGCCTGAGGGATTCACCGTTCGTGGCAAAGAGAACTTGGTATGAAAACTACTCAAAAGTCTCTACGGTCTCAAGCAGGCCCCACGCATCTGGTACCTCACTCTTTGCACTTTTCTGGTTACTATGGTATTCCACAAACTCATCAAAGATCAGTGTGTCTTCGTCGGTACCTTTGACGGAGCCACGCGCTACGTTCTCGTTTACGTTGATGACCTCCTCATCATAGCTCCCACAATTGCTCTCATCAATAAAACCAAGGACGCACTCAAACAGCGCTTTAAAATGTCCGACTTGGGAGAGGCACAATACGTTCTGGGTTGGTCCATTATTCGTAACCGCACCCACCGTACCATTTTCATTCATCAAGAAAAATACGCTACCAATGTTCTGGATTGTTTTCTCAACTCAACTCCTATCCAGTTGGAACACCCACGGACCCTAGTGTCAAACTCACAGAGGCCATGTGCCCACAGTCTCAAACAGCCATTGATGCGATGAAAGCGATCCCGTACAGAGAGGCAGTTGGTAGCTTCATGTACTTGATGATGGGAACAAGACCTGATCTAGCCTACTTCCTACGAGAAGTCAGTCAATTCCTTGTAAACCCTGGAAAAGCTCACTGGAATGCGGTCAAGAGAGGCCTCAAGTATCTAAACGGCACTCGAAAACTTGGCAAAACACTAGGTGGTATTGAAAACCTAGAACAATATGAGTCAAAGCACTATCTCACCGCGTATTCAGACGCAGACTATGCGAACTGCGTCGATACCAGACGCTCAGTGGGAGGCTTCATCACATACATGTGTGGTAGCCCCATTTCATGGCAATCACGGAAGCATCACACCGTAGTATTATCTACAACAGAAGCAGAATACATTGCATTATGCCACTGCATGCAAGAAGTCATTTTCTTCAAGCTACTTCTAGAAGAACTCAAACTTGAAAGCCCATTTGCAATCACAATCTTTGAAGACAACCAAAGCTGTATTAAATTATCCTACAACCCTGAACTGCATGGCAGAAGTAAACACATTGATATTCGGTACCATTTTGTACAAGAAAAAGTGGACAGAGAAGAATTTGAAATTCAATACTGCAGTACCAAAGAAATGATAGCAGACATCTTTACAAAATCACTCACAAAACCTATGTTCATGTACTTGCGTGATGCGCTTTGCACAAAAGGAATAAAACCCGGCAAATCGTAGGATTTATACACAGAATTATGGCCAATCATGCTAAACCATAATATTGTAGTATCTAATGTCATTATTGAACTATTGAAAATAGAATACTGAAAGAAAAGGGAATATTTGTATTAGTGTACCAGTTATTAGGTACTGTACTTCAAGTTGCACTCTAAGCAATGTCCTCAATAGAGTAGACACCGTCAATGTGCTCAAAGTAAGCATCTAACTTCTCTACACTATTAGGGAAATACATGTAATAATCAGACTCGATAAAGAAGTGCTTTTCACCAACATTGGCCCTGGCAATACAGTGCCAGGTGCCCTCTTGCTGGCCAGGGCGGCGCCCTATGATGATAAGGGCCGCTTTCCGTGATCGAACGATGCGCTTGGCCAGATTTGCTGGGCTGCACTTAAACACCTTGTTTAAGTAAACGAGCTGTTTCTTATGACGCTGCAGCGCCTGGTGCATCGCATGCGTAGTGTAGGCTCCATCTGTCAGATCACCGTGATCGACCTAAGGTTGCTTACCCTTCAGGTCCTTGAGAATGGCCTCCATGCCAAGCCGCGCCAGAAAATCGCGCTGTTGCAACGCATTGTTCACTGAAAAAGACTGCAAAAGGACGCAATGTCAGGAAGCATTTCTTGGTGCTGACACATAACTTTCTTGCGAAGCGAACGAGGCATATTGGTTCTGCATGCATCAAAATGTTAGCATCATATCATACAATAAAGTAAAATATTATGATGACATCAATTCAGCACGATAACCGCACACACTGAGGGCCTTTTCGGGTGTAGACACGAATGCCCACACCCTAGCTGGGCTGCAGCGCCGGACAGGGACCCCAGTAGATGTGCGTGCAGTAGTTGAACCGAAATAACACCACCAATAACAAATAAAAACTCTAAAAGACTTACCAAGGGTGTGGAAGAAGCTGGAATGACAGCTCAACCTCAAAAGGCGCTAGGTAGCTCAACCACTTGGCTGTAACCCCCATGGGACAGCACCACACTATTTAAAAGCGAAACATGCTACGAAAGAGAGTGAAACGACAAGCACCACAATCCCATAGCAATGAAGCAGCATCTCAAGCACGGCATGAGAAGCAAAACTTACACGTCTATTTGTACTTAAATGATTGTGACATTGTGATACAAATTTGGCATAACATCCCACTATTTTTACAGTACTGGGAACAGCCTCTGCTGCTCCCGCTGAAGGCAAGTGGGCGCTTCCCACTCGCCGGCAGAGCGGGGATTAGGTTCGCCTGCCACTAGCGCTATGTTTGAAACCGCTTTTCAGGGGTCCAAAAGCTCAGGATGCCAGATGCCAGGATGCCTCCAAGGAGAGAGGCTGTTAATGTAGAGTCCTTCTCCCCATCCTTTACGTGAACCACACTGAACAAACTCAGTAATCGCATATATTACTTATAGTAATGCTAGTGTGTAGCCATCTCTAGATGGCTGGATAGGAGCAACACAGGTTGCCGACACTAAGAGCTTAATCTCACTTTTCCTTTTCCTTGCTCAAGGACACGACTCTCCGACCCTATCCTCTCACACCGTCACAAGAATTATACTCGATCGAGAAGGTGGGCTTGGTTTTGCACATCACGGACAAAGTCGCTTTGCGTCACTCTTGCAGGTCTTGAATTTTGCTGGATTGATTCGGACTCTATCAGTCTGATGTAATCACACAACACGGGATTTCAGTTACAAAAAACGCACTTGCTTAACTTCAAGATCTAACCGTTACCAAGTCGTGTCAGAGGTGAGCCGCCACATCTCATTCGTTCATGTCGTCAAAATAGTATTCACAAAATGGTGGCGGGTACTACACGAATCCCGCTGTTAAAGGTTGCTGGTGGCATTCGACAGGGGTGCGGCTAAAGTGACCCCATGTTTGAAATGAGAGGAAGGGCTCGTCACCATCGCGCATCCTAAGCTGGTACTACCTGTCCAGCAAGTTAAGGCCGTTGAAAAAGACAGCCCGGCATCATTTCCAAATTCACGTCCTTCGAACAGGCACGCCTGTCGCTACGATAAATCCATAGGCGATAGTTATATTGTCATTCATCGATTCCTGGAAGCGATGCTTGGGTGCTAATTGTACCATCTCGTCAATGTAGCCGATATTGTGGAGCAGTTTGTTTGAGTAGCGGCGAATAATAGGCTTTGTAACCGAGTGCTAAATCTGTTGCTTTCCAAGGAGCTGGTGCGCAAACATTGGGGGTGTTCAAGACTTTCCAGGTGTCCCGAACCACATACGCCGCTTCGATCCTGGAACGAGGACCCACCACTCAAGCGTTCAAAAGATCAAGCATGGCTGATGTCGGTATCGAACTCTATATTGTTATTGTATCTTAACAGGTTGGCTGTGTTATTACAGAGTCCCGAAGTCGTTCTCGTCAGCATCGATACGGTCGAAGATGGTGTACGTGACTGTGGAGACGAGCAATGTCAGCAGACTCAAAATCAGCAGTACGCGTGTTAGTACTTACTGTAATTTCTGGATCGTCCACACATGCCGCACCGGTGGACAACTTGGACGAGCCTTCTTCGGCGTTGGTGCCACGCCGACGGTAAACTCCTGCTCCCCTCCTTCATGCGTCTGGCACATTTCGCTAGACCTGGGCAATTGCAACGCACGCCCCGTACTCTCCGTTTTTGTTTATTTGTTTATTCAAATCGATCATGTGGCAGAGAGAGAGACACACACACACACACACAAACACAAACACAGCTAAAGCACGAAACTTATATTTGCTTAAGTCTATCTGAATTTTTCATGTGCGTAGGCGCCAAGTTGAGATCGCACGTGCCGAGAACGGATAGATAACACGTTACGCGAACGGTAATTATAGCGTTTTTGCAGTGCAATTACCTTGGTTTGTCTTCCAGTGTTCAAGACCTTATTGTTTGCCTGGATTCCAGCATGCGCGCGCTACTACACATAGGTTGACTTGCAGGACAGGGGCACAGCTAAACGCTTTCCTGACCACACAAAACAATAATTGTGCACAAAGCCAACGAGAGCTATGTCCACTATGCCCTATTGTTGAACTGGCACCCGATGCGCTACTTTGTGTATAAGTGCGAACCCAAGGCCTGCAGAAGCGATGGTGGAAGTCACAAATGCAGGTTACTACTTACGGTTATCTCGTGTGATGTGGAAGACTTGATCAGTATTTATGAGTACTCTGCCCACATCTATAATTCCCTCATCGAGGCCTGGAGAGGTCAGGGACGGTATTATATTTTTCGCTGCCGGATCCGGTAGCACAAGAGAGACGCATCGACAACAAAAACGGAACAGATGGCTTGCGGGCGCTGGGGTGGGCGACACCGTGAGAGAGAATTCTCTCTTTAAGAAAAGCATGACGAAGACTCGAGCTGCTCGACACGCACGGAGGCGCCGTCTACGGCGACATATGATGGCAGCGCTGATTGTAGACAAGATGAAGCCGCGTGCTTAGGCATGCAATTGGACTGGTGTTTAGAGGTCGAGCGTCTGCAGGTGGAGAGAGAGTTTGAACCGCGCTTGCTGTTGGAGAGAAAGTTCGAACGGGTTAATCGTGTGGCGTCTACCGGTAGATCTTCCAAGAAACTACGTTCCGCTGTCGCCCCAGCGCTTGCCAGTGTCACTCCAACTCTTATCAACGCAAAAACCTACCAGAAACGAATGAACACAGAACTAGCTTAGTCAATTAGGTAGCTAGCATCACAAACCTTTATTCTTCTCAATTTCACTCAGCGCGAGGCCCTACGACACAACATCGCGGCGCGAGACGCCACTTTAGGATCAAATCTACCATTTGATTTGGTTATGAGCCCAACTACCAACCAAATGCGACTAGTGGCAACTTCGACAATACGCGAGGCAACGTCGAAGTCGAAGTCGAAGGTGAAGACATAAACGCACGGGGTGCTGACGTCTTTGCTGACGCGCGAAGGCCCACGACCGAACGCGCTGTTTTTGCCTGATGACCTCCACTTCGACCCGTCTGAACGTGAAAACATGGAGCTGAACAGCCAACTTCAGCTGATAAGGCAACTAGAAAGTGAACTTGCAGCAATGAGGTCGCAACTAGACAGCAGAACCCTCTCGACGTCAGACACAAGCATGATAACAGCTTCTCCAACGTCAAAGAAATCTAAGATCAAGGATATACGCTGCCGGCACTTTAAAGGAAACGAGATTTACCCCTGGATTCGAGCATGCGAGGACAGAAGGCCTTGTGAATGGCTCAACACGAAACGACGAGTCCAAGGCGTCGATAATTGTCAACTGCTTAGAAGGGAACGCATCCAGACACAATCGCAACAAATGCAGAATGGCGACAGCGCCATGGAGGAGAAGATATGCCATACTCAGAAGTGATGCGCGCGTTGTGCCCAGAGTTTGGCTGCAAACCTAGTCAACTCGAGCGCAGCACAAAGATGAAATGCTTTAAGCGTGAAAGCGATTCGTGACACGACTACCTGGAATACTTTAACTTCATCGAGAGTCTCATGGAGGGCGATCAGACAAAACTTGTCATGGAAGTTTTTGGTAACAACGCGTGCCCCGAGCTTGCCCCTTCGGTGCTGTTATCGATCTCGGACGAAGCCAATGCTACGTCGCGGAGATCGGCTTCATGAAGTGCTCGCTTTTCAAATTGAAGGGTGATGGATGGTCGTAAATGCGGTGTACAGCGTAAGATCCCCCAAGTGATTGCAATAAATTTCATGGAGCTCGCAACCACGAGCGCGACAATCACCCCAATAACCACAATACCGGGCGAAACCACGGAAATAATGGCTAAAACACTGGCAAGCCAAACCTCCAAGCAAAATTGATCAAGCATTTGCTGCCACGGGAAACTGAGGTGAGGTATTGCCATGTATGAGGCCGGCCTGGGTACGAACGTTTTCATACCCTGTTGTGGAGCAGCCAAAACGAATGGCGTCTAGCGGGAATACTCATATGGCTGCTGCCGCTGAGAAAGCGACATTAATAACGAGGCCTACATCCGGATGGCCGCACGTGATGCCAAGCAGTTCGAGCATGATGGATCTTAGACAGTAGATTCCGGTGCAACCCACCATTTGTCCAATGAGCGTAGCGAACTTTTGATTGCGCCAGCTTATCCTTCTGTTCGAGTAGCAAATGGAACGTTGTTCCAGCCACAGAGCGGGGTAGTGCGGTTGTCACTGTGACAGCAGAAGGTGTTAAGCGAACAAAAACGCTGGAGAATGTACACGTTGCGAAGTAGATTGATGAAAATTTGATCTCGGTTGGCCAACTCAGCAAGAGAGGCATTTTGTGCACCTTCGGTGAAAATGAAAAGTGCATAATCCGCAGCAAAACTGGTAAAGTTTTTGCGGAAGTGAGTCAATCTTCTACAAATAACCTATGGTCTATCCGATTGAGCAGGGTGCGGCCTCATTTGCTATGATGACATCTTCTACGCTCCAGTAATGGCACGACCGTCTCGACCACATGAATTATCAAGATCTTGTTCAAATGCTCGACAAGAAGCTCGTTCAGGGCATGGTTGCTTCCAACCGAAAGGTGAATTTCTGTATGCATTGCACAGAAGCAAAGCAAGCTCGTCTAGCTAAGAACACGCATGATACTTCTACTTCAGCCCCAACAGAAGAACCGGGTGCAACATTGTGTGTAGACCTAAAAATAGGCATGACCTCAGATCGTCTTGGCCACCAATTTCAATCGTGTCTACCTCCTACACAAAAAGAGCGATACAGAAAGGCACCTCGAAGATTTCGTCAACAAGTTTTGAGTGTCGGCATGACATCAATGTGAAGTCCTCCGATTTGATGGAAGTGGTTGACTTCGAAGTACTCGGCTTGATCATTTTCTATTGCATCGTGGAATTCGGTGCCAGTTGGCCGAGCCTGCGATGTCTTCTTCGAGTCGAAAAGACGAGCGATTTCACATAACTGTAATGGGCTCAGCCCGAGCTATGGTATAGGCCTCTGCAATACCTCATCGCTTCTGCGGCGTTGCGTTTCGCTATGGCAGGTTTATTCGCAACTACTTATCAAACAGATTAAATGCAGACCATGCGTCACCGATCGAGGGCAGCAGAAGGACCCGAATAATCATGGCGTGTTGCTCCCAACGCTAAAATCCCTGGCGAATCCGGTACAGAGGAACACCAGCCTTTTGAACCCCCAAATGATTAGATGAAACTAAGGAAGTCTATTTCGATACCGATACCGTTCGCAAGGTTGTATCGCGGAAGACCAAGCTACTGTGCGTTGCAGGATCCAGTCGAGGCAAACACGTGAGGCCACCAAGCATTCTCGATTTCGCGTCTGCGGAAGCAAAGCACCAGAAGCAGCGCCTTCATTGGTTCAAGTGCCCAATTGATCACTTGGTCGTGACCAAAAGAGTTGAAGGAGATTCATCGCGGTTTAACAGCGGAGTTGGCTTAGACCTGGATATGCATTTCATGAACTCAAAACTCACATAGTGACGTTCGATGAGATGTACGTGTGGCGAAGATGGAGAGGGCTGAGACTGCCGATACAACTTCAACGAGTGTGAGCGCGGCAACGCAAGTGTTGTGTTTTGCCAAGGGTCTCATGTGGTGTAGCGGATTGATGGGAGCGCCCCCGGTCCGCGCGGAGATGGATTGGTCGGGACTAGAGAACAATCAAAACGGGGCGCTCCAATTAAGTACGGCGTCTGATCACATCAGACCCCGATCAAGTACGATTGGCGATCCGACGACATGGGTTCGGATCCTCCCGATCAAGTGCGATCCGACGACATGGGTACAGATCTTTACGATCCGAAGTCTGATCTTTACAGATGGTTACGACTATGAGGGATCCAAGAGCTGGCTCAAAGCCCAGCCCAGAATTTGATGTGTGTCGACCCGAGGGATGCCTGAAGCAGATCGATCAAGAGCGACAACCACAGAAACGCTAAGCCAGCTGGGAACTGTAGCTCCGGAGCCAACCAAGGAGCCCAGAGAGTGACGTGTGTCCAACAAACGGGTAGTTTTAGTTCAGTCCGCATTTAGCTACGAAGAGCACAAGTCCACACCGGAAGATAAGCGATAATATACCCTCGTGCCGCCCAAGTTCGACTTTGCCTTGTGCCATCCTCCCCTCGTAGAAGAATCGACCCGAACCACAAGCTATAGGGTGGGATCGGGCGCTACGAGCCGTCGGTTGTGTGGATCCAACCAACCCCGAAGTGTCACGAGAACGGCACTATACATAGAGAGGTCTACGCGGAGCAAGCGATAGGGCCGAGCGATTGACGGAGAGAGAGCGCGCGTGCGGAAGACCGACTAATCAAGCGATAGGGATCAGCCGGTCTAGAAAAGAGAAAAAGAGAAGAAGACAACCGGAAGTGTTGGAGCCCATCCTCGCACGGCCGCCAACCAAGACCTCAAGTACCAAGGTTGCATTCCTGCCCACTGCGTTATCGCGCTTTGGAATTACGTTAGTCAAGTCCTGGGGAAAACGCGACGTCGTTTTAACCGAAGTGACGTCGCATTTGTGAGCTGGAGATCCCCTGCCTCTAGATCCGAGATCGGATTTTCTGGTAAGCCACTCCACCACACTCACATCGTGGACGACTTGCAGGGTGTGTCTCCACTGCGCAAGCGGCTTACACCCCAAATGAAAGAGGTTTTGACCAAACACCTAGAAAAGCGACCGATGTTTACAGTTAAGTAGCTTTCTGGGTTGCTCGCATTTGAAATCGTCAATACGGACACGCAAGGGGCGAACCCGAGTGTCAATCAGGTCAAGTAGTTTTAGAGGCAATTGCACTGACGAAGACATGCAGGAGGTCGCCAATATGCTCAACAAGTCCTTGTTCGGGCGAGTGGAGTTGGATGACATGATAAAACTTACTTCGCATATTTAGACGTTTCGTCAATGAGACTAACAGGTCGGCCCGCTGTGGAATGGGGTTAGGTGACTGACATACTCTTGTCTTTCCCGTGGCTCAGTCTCCCTTGAGCGCTTGGCTAGCACCTTCTGAGTAAGCTTAAGGTCGAATCGCAGGGCACGACACATTGTCGAGTCGGAAACGCATATACTGTCCTTGTTGCACTCTCGTAGGTCGTACCGGAATTCTTTGCAACAAAAGCACGGATGTGAATGCCTTCACATACGCTTCACAAATGCGCACACGTCGCGTGGTCATCTTGTCGTCTTTGCACGGGCCTCAGCGTTCAGAATATTACTGGTAGTGACGATAAGTTTGTGCCATCAATTTGTACTATGCTCGGAGAAACCTAGCACGCTAGCTACAGTGGCAGTGTCTATCGCGTATACATAGATTAGCACGATGCTTCTCCAGTGCATGTCTGTTAAGTAGGTCATGATAAACGCTTCGCTTTTCATTAAATTTCTGAATGCCGAGCGAGCACCAGCCATTCCGGCATTGAGTGGCTCAAAGCAAGTATTTCAGCCCGATAAAACTCGCTTATCGGACTTCGTTACGAAGTGTTCTGATTGGTCAGATTATCGAACACTGAGCCTAACGTGTCTAGTTTTGAGCAGTATTTTGGTATGGTACACCTAGTCCTTACCACAGAAAAGGAGATTTTCAAGTCAGCTTCGCCAAAAGACGTGAAAGGCTCAATACTATATTTTCTTAAAATGAAGTCGAAAGTGATTGGCGATTCGCCGAGCGAACTGTGAGGTGTCTGCGAGCAAAGACTTATCCTGTACGGTATTTCCAATGTTTCCCTATTTATTTAATCCCTTTAGATCTGTGCAACTGTTGTGGTTTTCAACAACAAAAAGCCCCTCTGATTTAGTGTTTGTTTTGGAGCCAGATTTAAATATACAAACCGGGCCTTAGATAGGAGCATCAGGTGCAAGGGGTCGGCAAGTTGTGATGCCATTATGGTTACGATGTATGAATGCAAAGCTCTTGGGTGGATGTATGGATGGGGTAGGCATGCTCAGGTAGGTGCCTATCAAATCGGCCTCAGGTATTGCTAAAAACTATTCGGTTTTGTAAATCGGGGCAGATACAACGGATCTCGGTTTGCCACAACTTTTGCATGATCACTTCAAATCCTATATTAGGATATTAACGACTGCCTAATCCAGGCGTTTGACACGTGGTGCGCCTCTCCTCATTTCTCGCCTCCGAAATCGAGGAAGCCAGACGCCGGCCCCCTTCTCCGCCCCCAACATGTCGTGGACCAAGTGCGTGGCTCTGGCCGCGCTACTGGTGCAGCAGGCCAGCGCCGCCTTCTACGTGCCCGGCGTGGCCCCCGAGTCGTGGGCTGCGGGCGACACGGTGCGCCTGAACGTCAACAAGATCACGTCGACCAAGACGCTGGTGCCGTACGAGTACTACTACCTGCCGTACTGCAAGCCCACGGCCACTAACGAGCAGCAGGAGAACCTGGGCGAGATCATGGCCGGCGACGCCATCATGGACTCGCTCTACAACCTGCAGATGGAGAAGGACGCGATCTGCCAAGTTTTGTGCAAGCCCATGACGTACTCGGCCGAGCAGGCCCAGAGCTTTATCGACATGATCAAGGACGAGTACTATGTGCAGTGGATCGTGGACAACCTGCCGGTGCTATACCGTGACCCGACGGACTCGCAGCAGGCTGGATCGTTCAAGCGCGGTTTCCCCGTGGGCGAGGTGGACGAGGACGGCAAGTACCTGCTTTACAACCACGTCCGTATCATCATCTCGGTCAACTCGGACCCGTACGCGCAAGAGGACGGCGATGTCCCCAAGTGGCGCGTCGTGGGCTTTGAAGTTGTCCCTACGTCGATCAAGCACAGCTACGAGAACGAACCGGTTGCTGGCAAGGAGCTCGAGTCGGACACGTGCGGCAAGTTCGTCAATATTGAGGAGGTGTCGCAGGGCAACTACCAGTACCTGAATCCGGAAGGAGAGACGACGGTGCTGTACACGTACGACGTGCAGTTCGTCAAGTCGGACATTGTCTGGGAGGAGCGATGGGACCGCATTATCAGCAGCAAGAGCTCCAACGACCAGATCCACTGGTTCTCGATCATTAACTCGCTCATGATCGTGTTGTTCCTGACGGGAATGATTGCTATGATCATGCTGCGCACGCTTCACCGTGATATCGCTCGATACAACGAAGTGCAGACCACGGAAGAGGCACAGGAGGAGTCGGGATGGAAGCTTGTTCACGGCGATGTATTCCGCCCGCCGCAGCTCTCTCCGATGCTCTTCTCGGTCGTTGTGGGCACTGGTGTGCAGGTGTGCTGCATGAGCGCGTCTACCATGATTATTGCGCTGCTGGGTCTGCTGTCGCCGGCCAACCGCGGCTCGCTGCTTACCACGTTGCTGCTGCTCTTCGTCTTCATGGGTAGCTTTGCCGGATACCACTCGTCACGTACGTACAAGATGTTCAACGGCAAGGACTGGAAGAAGAACACCATCTTGACGGCTGTGCTGTACCCGGGTCTGCTTTTCGCCGTGTTTTTCTTGCTGAACCTGGTGCTGTGGGGCAAGGCTTCGTCGCAGGCCGTCCCGTTCGGCACCCTTTTCGCTCTGCTCGTGCTGTGGTTCGGTATCTCGGTGCCGCTCGTGTTCTTGGGAAGCTACTTCGGCTTCAAGGCTGCTGCTATTGAGCAGCCTGTGCGTACGAACCAGATCGCGCGACAGATTCCGGAGCAGGTGTGGTATCTGTCTTCGCCGTTCAGCATTTTGGTTGGCGGTATTCTGCCTTTCGGCGCGGTGTTCATCGAGCTGTTCTTCATCATGTCGGCGCTGTGGCTGCACCAGATCTACTACGTCTTCGGTTTCCTGTTCATCGTGCTGTTGATCCTGGTTGCCACGTGCGCTGAAGTGACAGTGGTGATGTGCTACTTCCAGCTGTGCGCCGAGGACTACCGTTGGTGGTGGCGTTCGTTCCTCACGTCGGGATCTGCGGCTGTCTACCTGTTCCTGTACTCGTTCTTGTACTTCTTCACGAAGTTGAACATCACGGCGTTCGTCTCAGGCATTCTTTACTTCGGCTACATGTTCCTGATCTCGGTCACGTTCTTCTTTCTCACGGGAACCATCGGCTACTTCGCTTGCCTCTGGTTTACGCGCAAGATCTATAGCTCCATCAAGATTGACTAAATAGTCAGCATGTTAGCAGTACAAGGCTCTGGTCACCAAAGCAGCAGGATGCGATCAAGGTTAACGGGTAGCGATGGCCGTAAAACCAAGGCTGACTGCGGAGTGGGGCAACCACGAGGAGCGAACGAGTGGGAGCCCAACACAGAATGTTCGAGCCGTGCTTTGCGTCGCCTCGGGCTGTGTGTAGAACAAAACAAATAAGAAAAATGAAAAACTCAGATGAAACTGTTGTCGCTTTCAATTGTAGTGGCGCTCAGAGCGTTCGCCACTCTCCCAGCCACGGGTGCTCTTCTACTAGGCGCTTCGAACGCTTTTGCCACAACTCCACTGTTTCCATTGACACATTGGAATCGCTGCCAGCAGCTTGAAGAATCAAGTCGTTTGGAGTCGTAAGCAGATCCGCAGGTGTTCCCAGCTTCTGAGCTCCAATTTCCCAACGAGGTCGCCACCAACAGTTTCCGCCATCCAGTCGTTGACTTCATCAAGACGCGCCTAGTGCAGTCACAAGCAAAGTCAATTACATGGCAAACTCGCGCAGATTCTTCACATACCTCATCGACAAACTTGTCAAGTTTGTCCTCCAAAGTCTGGGCCGACGGATCCAACGGGTCAACTAATGCATGCGTCACGGCACCTGCAGACGCATCTGCAAGCTGTCTCCGAGTCGTGACAGCCGCCTTCTGCAGCCATTCTGCTATTGTAGCTCCCGTGATCTGAACGAGTTCGTCATCGATGGCATCGCAGCCACCGTTGCGGCCACTTTCACTAAGAAAGCGCAAGTCCATGGTTCCTCGTCGAGACTAGCTTCAGCCGCCTCTTCTGGAGACAAAATACGCGCCTTCTTGCATGTATCGCAATACACCGTCGTAGCTTCTTCTACCTCGTCATCCGTCTCGGTTTCATCCCCATTCACGGTAGTCACTGCAGTTGTGGCTGGCGCCTCTTGCATGAATGCAGATACAACTGCATTTGTTCGCGTAGTGCGATCAAGCCGCGCAACTGCAGCCTGAGCTGCAGCACTGCGCAGAGTGATCGGAGTCGCTTCCGTCGCTGACAGGGCTGGTGTCAATTTTGCTGGTTCTCGTTTAGGGAGGCAACTTCTTCCTTTGTTTCTTCATCACCCAAATCCACTGCAATCACTTCAGATTTTTTATCCTTTGCAGCGGCACGTCGTTTAGCTCTTGGCTTACTTTCTGCTGCTGGACTGGTTTCGACCGGGTTTGATGAGCTAACACCGCCCCGTTTCCAGACCTTGTAGTGCTCTTCATTTGCCTGCAGCCGCGATAGAGCGGATATACACGCGTCAGAAAACAAAATGTTATAAGTAACAACAGCCTTGCAGTGTGATACCTTTGCTTCCACAGCTTTCTCCGACATCACACGTGTCCGGGTGTCCAGGAATGACCAGTCTTCATCAGGCAGTATCTTGGCCAGTCCGGCGGCGACATCACCGTCATACAGCCGAGCGATACTCCAAAAGACTCGAGTTGAAACCTGTGCCATGTTAAACGGCTTCAGCATTTCTCGTCCGGTCTCGCCGCCTGATATCAGAACGTAGTTTACGATGGCCTGCAACTCGTTCTCCCTGAGCAAGTCAACCGTCTCCTCCTTCCACTTGCGCGGCGTTTCCTTGAACCGAACTCGCAGTTGTGCAGCGCTGCCATCAGCACGTCTCGTTGTTGACAGCTCTTCAATTTCGAAATTGTGCGAAAGCGCAGCGTTCAGTCGAGCAGTGGCCAGCGTAATTTCGTACTGATGCTCAACTGCGCTCTTGGTTGCTGCACGGAAAAACTTGGCAGCACGGTCGTGAGAGTTTCCACTCACAGCATTTACAAGGTTGATCGCCACATCGTCCTTCGATGTGAGTTGAAGCGCCTTGGTGCGTCGATACTTTTGCTGTGGCTGTTCGTCGTCGTCTCCATTCACAGCAACCGAGTCCGTGGACTTGTCCAGAGAACTGCCTAGCTGGTGTCCATTACCTGCTATTTTACGCTTCGGTGCTGCTGCTGTTTTCTTCTTGGCAGTAGGAGGGTGCAACGTATGCACACCTCCTCTTGCGGCCTTTTCTTTAGGCGCTGCAGTTTTTTTGCAGGTGCTCGCTTAGCTCTTGTCTTCGCAGTTGAAGGTGTTGCTTGTGTTGCTCCACTGGCAGCAGCAGCATCCACCACCACTGTATCATTAGCTTCCAGCACATTCTTAATCAATGTAGCGCCATCGACTTCAATCGCCCGAGGCGGAAACCCTCTACGAACTGCAGGACAAATGCACCAGTTAGTAAAGGTTGTGTGGGTGACATGCCTCCTCCCAGTAGCGACGTACACACGGGAACATCTTTCGCTTTCAAGCCAACTTCCTTCGCAGCGAGTTCTACGGCACAATATCAGCACCAGCAATCAGACAAAACACGCAGCAAACCCACACACCAGAGAAGCTCTTGAAGCCGGTGTCTGGGTCTACTTGCAGCACCACCTGCTTCCCGCGAGGCCCGCGCAGACGCACACTCCACATGGCGTTGGAGCAAGATTGCCGCACGAAAAGTTCTTGGAAATGGTTTTCTGGATGACAATATTATGTATGTGACATGTGAAAGAAACCTTTTCGCGTTGGCATTTTTGCTTTTCCTCTGAACGACGCATGTCGAGCAGCTCAGCGATGGCCGAAGCGAGCTGGCAGCAGGCGCTGGCGAGCGAGACTGATGCTGCCAAGAAGGAGTGGATGGCGCTGGGGCGGCGCTACCACCTGCAGCAAGTGGAGCAGGACGCAGTGACGCAGGACAAGCGCGTGCGGCTGTTCCTAAGCTTGTCTGATCCAGAACTCCCAGCACGACTCAAGGGCGAAGTTGAGCTGCAGATGACGCTGCCCAGCAAGTATCCCGAACAAGCGCCAATTGTGGACTTCAATCAATGGGAGAGTCGACTATCCGGGCAGCAGATTGCGTCGCTGAATGATGCAGTGCGTGCAAGAGCAGAGCAACTGATCGGAAGCATCTCGCTACGCAGGCTGCTGACCTGGATCGACAATAACTTCTGGAGAACCATTGAGCCATACGAAAGTGATGACGAAGTGAGAGATAACGAGGTGGAAGACTCTGCTGTGATCACAACAATTGCCGATGAAGCGACAAATCCCGATGACAAGAAGAAAGGCAAGAGGAGACGAGGCCAACGGTCGTGCAGATTCTTTGCGAGAGGGAAGTGCCGCGATGGAGAGAATTGCAAGTTCTCGCATGTAAAAACAGTGGTCAAGACGAAGGGCGAAGGGTCTTCCGAAGCCGACACAGCCACAGTTGTCAGAGAGGCTGACCCAGCACAACCCCAGCGTCTGACCCAGTACAGGCTTCAAAATCCAAGAAGAAGACTCGCATTCGTAGATGCAAGTTTTTCGCACAGAACAAGTGTCGCGATGGAGATAAATGCAAGTTTTCACACGAGCTGAAAACCAACCATAAGGCCAAAAAGCAAGAAACTGAGTCGCCCGACGAGCGGTTGTCGTTCAGTTCGGCGCGGCACCAAAGCCTGTAAATGAGACACAGAACAGTGCAATGAAGGTTACATCAAACCACGAAGTTGAAGCACCAGAAACCCCAACAGTTCAAATAGGCCAAGAACTGAGCAAAGATAACAGTGAATGGTCTGAAGCACAGCAAAAGCGCTAGACGTGGCGTTGAAAATTTTTCCAGCTTCCATGGACAAAAAGGAGCGTTGGACCAGTATCGCGAACGATGTTGAGGGTCGTTCACTGAACGAGTGCATTGACCGGTTCAAGATGCTTTGCGATCTTGTTCGTCGTGGAGTGGATCCAGCTACTAGTGTTTCATCTGCGCGTGATAACAAAAAGACACGGAAGAGGAGCATGAAGCAGACGTTGACAGTGAGGATCAAGCCCGCAATTCTAAGATCATCCCTTCTGAGCAGCGCGTTGCTGTCGAAACCGAACCAGAAATGAAGGGGACGCAGATTTGCCTGGAGGATCTCTTTCTGCACGAAGTCGGCACGCTTGTTGCTCAGCGACTGGTGAGTCAAATCCAATGCGCCAACTGCCCGCTTCAGTTTGATGCCATTCTCACCTTAGACTCTGCCGAGATCCAAAGGTGGTGCCCGCGATGTAGTGTCCTCCACCACGTCACTATGCGGCCCGTGTTCGCCCATTCCCAGAGCAATGTGCTAGCCTACGTCGACACGGAGAATTGCTCGGTGCTTGACGTACTGCCCAGCGACGTTTTGGCTACTTGTATGGAGTGCGGGTGTGAAGCTTTGCTGGACCGAATTTCCCAAGACAGCGCTCTGAACAAGCCTGCTTTTCGTGTCATGTTAAGCTTGCGGTCATGGCAAAGCGCTTCATAGCAGCCCAGCTTGGGGAGGCTAGCGGAAAAGGAGTGGCTCGCCCAGCGCTTCAGCTGCAAAGACGACCAAAAACAGCAAGAAAGGCACGAAGGATATCACCGAGACGTTTACCTTGGGCCAACCGCTGCCTCGCAACGGAGCTTGCGACCACTATAAGCATTCGCTGCGATGGTTTCGCTTCCAGTGCTGTGGCAAGGCGTTCCCGTGCGATGTATGCCACGATTCGAGCGACTGCCCTGAAGCTAACCTGGGGAAATTCGCTAGTCGGATGATATGCGGGTTGTGTTCGAAAGAACAATCCAGCTCGGTCAAGGTGTGCTCGTGCGGAAACGACGTGGCCGCAAAGAAAATGAAGTCTCGCCATTGGGAAGGCGGAACAGGCTGTCGAGATGCATCGCAAATGTCTCGATGGGATAGGCAAAAGCACCGCGGTCAGAAGAAGACCGAGAGCAAGAAGTTTAAGCGTGTCGGAGCGGAAGCAAAGCGCCGTCGAGACAATGCCAATAATGCGAATGCAGAGCAGTTGTGATAAGAACTGAGACCTCCCTGTCTATTCTGAGTAACTTTGCCATGCTGTTCTTTCTGGTGCTTCACTCATCATTCGTCTGTGAAGATGGTGCACTACACGCTTGCTGGTCGGGTGAGCAGTGAAGAGTACGCCATCTGCGATCGCCTACTCGGTGCGTGGTTTGGCTTTCTGTGCGGTGTTGTTTGCTTCTCTAACTTTAATTCCGCAGACATTCTGGCAACCACACTTCCAGACTGTCAAGCGACCAAGCTGCCCTCCAAGGGCAACCGGTGGACGTCCGACGCGGCCGAACTCATGCGCGTGTATGGGTGAGTTATCAACAATTGGTTGCCCATGTTGCCTTTTTTGCTGACGTGGCGCTG